>JAWZYU010000001.1:96117853-96366853 GCA_038380435.1 Ryuthela nishihirai
AGGCTCAACGTCCGATAAATCAGATGATCTTTGATGGGTGTACACACGTCAATACATTGTTCAACTGATAACGAACATAATGATGTTCGTTATCAGTTGAAAAATGATAGGTCGGAACGTTGTGAAGGGTTTTATAGTTAAATCCATGTTGCGCGCAACTCCGCGAGCTGTGAAATTACATCACCAGAATAACCTGTGTGGTCATTTGCATATTGTTATGTACAGGGGCGTAGCCACGGGGGGGATGGGGGGAGGCTCCACCCAAAATAACTCGGAGTTGGTAAAATTCGAAGCGACTTCGTAAAATCTAGATGAGTTGTGAAAATTTGTGATCTTTTTTTGCAAACTTAAGGGGACTTGTCCAAATCGAGGCAATTTGGCAAATCTAGGGAGTTTGGAAAATGGAGAGACGTCAAAATTTAGAGCAGTTGGCAAAATTCGAAGCCACTTCGTAAAATACAGGTGAGTTGGAAAAATTGGGACAACTTGACAAAATCTTAAGGAGTTGGCAAAATTCGGAGTGACTTGGCAAAATCGTGGGGAGTTGGGTTGGTGGGTTGTTTTACCCTTGAGCGGCACTTTTTTGCACACCATGGGCTAAATGGCCAGGTCACATGGATCCCGAAGGCTCAGAGAAGGTTGGGAGAGGGGACCCACTGAAACAGTTGTAAGAGACAGATGATAGCCTCCCGTCAAGGCCATCGAGCGTGTTCTTTAACGTGCACAGGGTATAGCTCTCCCGCACACGGGGCCACGGCTTAACGTCCCCTCCGACGGACGGCGGCCTTTCCAAGCCCATCGGTGTCCCCTATTGACCGTGGGCAGGGCGGGGAATTTTGCGGAGATAAATCTCAACGCTGACCCAGCTGGGACTCGAACCTGGGAAGTACAGATTACGAGCCTGGCGCGCTACCGACTGAGCCACCCCCGCCCACAAAATCGTGGGAAGTTGGCAAAATTCAGGTGAGATGTAAAATTGGGATTTTTTTCTGTAAAATTATGGCGAGTTGAGAAAACTTAGGAAGTTGGCAAAAATCTATGAAAAGTTGGCAAAATTCGGAGCGACTTGGCAAAATCGTGGGGAGTTGGCAAAATTCAGGTGAGATGTAAAAATTGGGATGTTTTATGTAAAATTATGACGAGTTGACAAAACTTAGGGAGTTGACAAAATCTAGGGGAAGCTGGCAAAATTCAGAATGATTTGGTAAAATCGTGGGGAGTTGTCAAAATTCGGAGTGACTTTTCAAAATCGTAGGGAGTTGGCAAAATTCAGGTGAGCTATAAAAATAGGGATTTTTTTCTGTAAAATTATTGCTAGTTGGCAAATCGTAGGGAGTTGGCAAAATCTAGGGGCAGTTAGCAAAATTCGGAGTGACCTGGCAAAATCGTGGGGGGTTGGCAAAATTCAGATGAGATATAAAAATTGGGATTTTTTTTGTAAAATTATGGAAAGTTGGCAAAATTCGGAGTGACTTGACAAAATCGTGGAGACGACAAAATTCAGGTGAGATGTAAAAATTGCAATCTTTTTTCTATAAAATTATGTCGTGTTGGCAAAATCGAGGCAACTTCGCAATATTTAGGAGAGTTGGCAAATCTTGGGGGAGCTGGCAATATTCAGAATGACTTTGCAAAAATCAGGTGAGATGTAAAAATTTGAATTTTGTTTTCTGTACAATTGTGGCGAGATGGTAAAATCGAGGAAACTTGGCAAAATCTAGGGCAGTTGACAAAATTCGAATCCACTTGGTAAAATACGGGCGAGTTCCGAAAATTGGGATTGTTTTTGTGAAACTTAGGAGAGTTGACAAAATCGAGAAAACTTGGAAAAATTTTGGGGAGTTTGAAAAATTTGAAATGATTTGGCAAATTCAGGAGAGATGTAAAATTGGGATTGTTTTGTGAAATTAAGGAGAGGTGCTAAAACCTAGAACTCTTGGCAAAATTCGAATCCACTTGGTAAAGTACAGGTGAGTGGTAAAAATTGGGATTGGTTTTGTGAAATTAAGGAGAGTTGGCAAAATCGAGAACTCTTGGCAAAATTTAGGGGAGTTGGCAAAATTCGAAGCCAACTTGGTAAAATACAAGGGATTTGTGAAAATTGTGCCTTTCTTGTGCAATTAAGGAGAGTTGATAAAATTCGAAGTGACTTGGCAAATACAGGGTAGATGTAAAAATTGCGATTTTTTTCTGTAAAATTATGGCGAATTAGGGGAGTTGGCGAAATTCGAATCCACTGGGTAAAATATAGGCGAGTTGGCAAAATCTAGGGTAGTTGGCAAAATGCGAATCCACTTGATGAAATATAGGCGAGGTATGAAAATTGGGATTGGGTTTGTGAAATTAAAAAGAGTTGACAAAATAGAGAAAACTTAGCAAAATATTGGGAACTTTGAAAATGTTGAAGTCACTTGACAAAGAAGGAGAGATACAAAGATAGGACTGGTATTAGGTTTGTGAAATTAAGGAGATTTGGCCAAATCAGGCAAAATTCACACTGGCTTGCTACAATTCCGACGAGATATGAATATTGGGATAATTTCCGTGAAATTATGGCTAGTTGGCAAAATTCAATAGAGTCGTGAAAATTCCCCCCCCCCCCCGAGCGAAAATCTATATATTATTTGCTCAGTTGGCAAAATTTGATTTCCGAGTTGGAATTTTTTTTATTTCCAACCCCTCCCTACAACCATAGTCCTTCGCTATGCCCCTGCACAATAACACTGAGAGAAAATCAAAACAGTCAATAAAACTAGGCTTAACTAGTCTCGCCCAAACTTTCGACCGAGGTGATGCACTGCAACAGCTGACGCTGATCGCTGTCGTCTATTCAAGTTGTCTTCCGCTCCAAGGCGAGGTCATGATTCTTGCAGAATGAACTGTTCAATTTGCCGAAAGCCTCTTAGTTCCGGTCCTTTTTTTCCCCCCATACTATTATTTAGGGAAGAATTGGCGGTTGGTGTCCCCCTTCGACTATATGTTCAATCATAGTAGAATTTTTTTTATGATTACAGCTCTCACTGCAACATTTATCTGCCAGATGGTTTAGTGAAAAGCTCTGACGCCACGTCAAGGCACCATCCATGTCAGAGTGTTTTGCTCTAACCCAGGAGAAAACCCCTCCACACACAGGCAGCTAATGTGGAAGGAAAAAGAGGGTGCCGGCTCCATTAAATGTCATTACTGATATGTCAGAGTGTTTTGCTCTAACCCAGGAGAAAACCCCTCCACACATAGGCAGCTAATGTGGAAGGAAAAAGAGGGAACCGGCTCCATTAAATGTCATTACTGATATGTCAGAGTGTTTTGCTCTAACCCAGGAGAAAACCCCTCCACACATAGGCAGCTAATGTGGAAGGAAAAAGAGGGAACCGGCTGCATTAAATGTCATTACTGATATGTCAGAGTGTTTTGCTCTAACCCAGGAGAAAACCCCTCCACACATAGGCAGCTAATGTGGAAGGAAAAAGAGGGAACCGGCTGCATTAAATGTCATTACTGATATGTCAGAGTGTTTTGCTCTAACCCAGGAGAAAACCCCTCGACACATAGGCAGCTAATGTGGAAGGAAAAAGAGGGATCCGTCTCCATTAAATGTCATTACTGATATGTCAGAGTGTTTTGGTCCTGCCATCCTCTCAGATCTCCTACTGTAGCATATAAACTGACAGGCTCCTGTCAGACCTCTGTGGCAAGCAGCTGCTTGAGGGGGTATTTTTTTATTTTTTTGCTCTAACCCAGGAGAAAACCCCTCCACACATAGGCAGCTAATGTGGAAGGAAAAAGAGGGATCCGGCTCCATTAAATGCCATTACTGATATGTCAGAGTGTTTTGCTCTAACCCAGGAGAAAACACCTTCACACATAGGCAGCTAATGTGGAAGGAAAAAGAGGGATCATAAATAAGCTTTCTTAACAGTTTTCTTTCCTTTCTCCATCCCATTTATTCGATGTCTTCATCATGGAGTCAACCGCCTTAACTGGAGCAAAGAGAGTTTCCTTCTTTTTTAATCTAGGAACCTGCTGGGACTTTCCTTTCAAGGGCACTGGGACGAATATCGACTTATAGAGTGCATTATAGTCCATTTCACTCATCTTACTTGGCCGTTTGACCTGTCCTCTAGTATAATTGTCTGAACTTTCCTGTCCTTTCCCCCACATATTCATAATTTTCTCCTTGGCACTCATTCTGCTGTATTCTGGGGTAGGAACTTCTCTCATACCAGAAGGTACCTTTGGGAACTGTTGTGGAGGCGATTTAATAGGTCTCTTCGCAGAAGGGATTTCTTGGCAATGTTTCTCCGCTCCAGCTCTTTAAGATCTTCTCCTTGGCACTCATTCCTTTGTTATCACAGGCAGGAACTTTTATCGTACCAGGATACACTTTTCCAAGCTTTGGAGGAGGCTGTTTAAGAACTCTCTTAGTAGAAGGATCTGTTGACAATATCTCACTTTTCCAACTCTTCATAATCTTATCTTTTTCACTGTTTACACTGTTCTATGTTGCAGGACTTTGAATCCTACCAAGATGTCCTATTTCCAAATGTGGTGGTTTAAGAAATGTCTTGGTAGAAGGATCTGGCGACAATTGGTGTAATCTCCAAGTGTTCATTATATTCTTCTTCTTGTTTCAGTTTTCAAAAGGGCGGTGTTGGAAAGGTTCGATAGTGAGGCGACATTAGCCACCCGCCTACACAAATTCACAAGCTGTCAGCAAACGGCGAATGAGAGTGTCCGGGAGTATGCTGCCCGCATTCGGACCTGGGCCTATCAGTTTTTGGGAACAGCAGGAAGAAACATGGACAGCGAGGATCAGGGAATCGGCGATCAGATGCCAGTTTTTGGCGGGCCTGGCCACGCGGCTCAAGCGGTTCGTACTGTCTCATAACCCCCGCACATTTGAGGAGGCTTTAGCAAAAGCTACACTGGAGGAGAGCAATGAGCGTGCCTCCGGACGAACGCCAGCCATACGAGCATTTGACGAGGAAACCCCTGCTAGGAACACAGAGTCGAACCCTCTGCCCCAGCTACAGGATCTGTTGGCAGCCTTTCCGCTATGCCAGATCCAGGCAGATCTAGTACGTTTGGGGGAGGGCCTCCACCAGATTGAGGGACAGCGAGAGAGGAGCCATACCAGTCAGCCCCAGCAACAGCGGCACCCCTGGGCTTTTCGCCAGGGTGTCACGTGCTTTGCGTGCGGTGGAGTGGGCCATTACACCTGTCAGTGTGCGTCGCCCCCGACCCTACGCCCACGTGACCCGCAATACCAAACAGGACGAAACCGGCAGCAAAATCGAGACTGAGCAACTCCACGGATTCCAACCTAGGACTTCAAGATAGTAAGACGTGTTCGCTAGTGCTCTCTGTTTTCCACGTGTTTGTGAATTCAGCTAACAATGGATATCAGTAAGGACTCCAGATTAAATCGTTGTTTCAAGTTTTTACATCGTGATCTCAGCTATGAGACTTTCGTGACTATATTGGCCAACAATAAGGACCCAGCTGCTATTGAAGTCGCACAAAGTATTTCCAAAGATATCACCATTATTACTTTTGCCTCTGAAGACGCTGCGGATGATTTTGCCGCTGATCCGAACCTGGTGTTTCCCACGGACCAGCCCATCGCATTCAAGCGCCTAGGATATCCCCAGAAAAAAGTTTTCATCTCTAAACTACCATTCTTCATCCCTAACTGTGACATCGTGGACGCCCTCAAGCCATATGGCATTGTAAAAAGCATTGCAGAAGAGTTCCTGAACCTCCCGGGATTGGAATCCATCCGAACGGGTACGAGGGTAGTCCACATGGAGATGAAGAAAATGGTACCCAATTTCCTCCACATCTCTACCTTTTCGGCTACAATTAATTACTCTGGCATGATCCGGCTTTGCAAGTGGTGCAGGCTCCCAGGCCACATCATAAAGGACTGCGAAGCCTTCGCCAAGAAGAACCTGCCACCTCCCGCATCAAAATCGGTCATAATTTCGGACTCTATCTCGACCACCAACTCTTCGCAACTGCTGGCACCAACCTCCATTCAAAGAGAAGAAGTTCAGGATGCTCCAAAAGAAATTCCCGCTCCTGAAGTATCAGCTCCTTCTACTCCCCTTCAACAAAAAAGAAAGCACCTTCCCTCTCCATCGGATTCACCTTCTGCCTCTGAGTCTACTGCCCATCAGAAGAAAAAACAGCCAGCTCCTGACTCGCCTTCCTCATTAATAGGTAATATTCAAAATTTCATCATAGATCGATCCACCTCCCCCTCTATTACTCTAAATTCTGACCCCCCTGATTTTCTTGAAAACTTTGAGGACCTCCTTGATTTTCTAAAATTTCTTATTAACCCTAAATTAGCCTCCTCCGAATGGGAAATCCCTCCCCCCCACCTTAAAGCTCTTAAAAAAACGCTATCCAAGGACGGTTGCATTTTGCCGAAGTATCGAGACCTTTACCTCTCTGCTTTAGGCAAATGCCCGCAGAGAGAGTGCTTTTCTATTTGGGACTTCCTCCAATTAGTAAAGAATCTCCTCCCTCTTTTTAAATAATTCACTATTCTTCCGTTTTTAAATTATTTTCCGTTCAAAATTAGCACTTTTCCATCTTTTTTACTCATTTAGCGATCAAAATTCTGCCTCCTCTCCATTCCTCACTCTCAGCCAATCCCAAAATTCCTTTATCCTCATTGGCTGAGACCCCTCTTGCCCACTCGTCTCCGTTAGCGTCAAACCTAACCAACTTCCAGCTCCCGCTCTCAGCCAATGCCAAAATTCCTTCAATCCCATTGGCTGTGACGTCAGCGATCGATTTCCATCATCTCGCTGCTCTGACGCTACTTTTGGCTTTATTTCTCCCCCCCCTTCAAATTATTGCTCCCCCGTCCACAATTTTAATGTTTAGCCCACTTAACACTAAATTATCACTAAATTATACCCTTCTCCCCCTTTTTTCTCTTTCATTCCACGATTTTCGCGTCACTTACCAACTTTGGAGCAAAATAAGATCTGTGCAAACTTTCGGCCTTTCCTTCCACCCTTGTCTCTAAAAATTAAAATTCCAATTTTTAACATCTTCTCCCTCACCCGCTGGACGAGAGAGAATGGATTACCCTTTACCCCCCCTCAGCGAACTCGAGATCAGGGTAGAGAAGAGTTACGACAAGCCAACCACCATACGGCTCCTTTAAACTAGAACGGGAGGGAAGCCCCGGATGCACTTCCCAGAGTCCCCTCGAAGCGTCAGCCGTCCGCATTGCCCCGTGTGCCATACTATGCAGTGATGAAAATTCACCTATTGTGTCTGGCCGCATGGAGGACACGGAGGTGTCGGCCCTTGTCAATACCGGCGCCACTCTGTCCGTCATGAATAGCCAGTGTTTTCAGCGCTTGAGAGGCCGAATCCTGCACAAAACGGTCCCCCTCCAACAAAACTGTAGATGGCCACCCCCTTCCAGTGATAGGCAGATACATGGTGACCCTCACATTTGACGCGCTAACGCTACCGCGTTAAATATATAATTGAAATCCAAAGTAAATGCACAGTATTCCCTGTTAAGAAACAATAATTAATAGATTCTGAAAAAAATTCATCGCCGCCACGGCGGGAATCGAACCCGCATCTCTCCAGATTCATGCCAGAGCGTGCTAACCATTTGCACCACGCGTCGGACAACGAATATTTTCAGAATTTGACCTTTTAAGTTTTTCTTCTTGAGACGTGACAGAGACAGCGTGTTTCCGGGGGCTTCAATTTCCGACTGGCGTAAGCTATCGGATGACGGAAACCGTCGTCCGTCTCCTGCTCGAGTACGCCGGCTACCGCAATATCCGACGCATCGGTTGACAGGAAAAATTTCCGTCCAAAGTCGGGGTACAGGAGAAGGGGCTCGGTCATTAATTTCCTCTTCAGTACTTCGAACGCTTCCTCCGCTTCTGGAGACCATCTAAAAGGGGTGTCGTTCTTCACTAAATGGACCAAGGGGGCTGTAAGATCGGCGTAGCGATCGATAAAACGCCGGTAGTAGCTGGTTAGGCCTAGGAAGGCTCGAACGTTCCGGACACTACGGGGGCGAGGAAATTCTTCAATGGCCTGGACGTTCCACGGGTCCGGCTGGACCCCTTCTGCGGAAATAAAATGTCCTACGTAAGTCAGGGATTCCTTCGTGAATTGGCACTTTGCTGGCTTCAACTTTAAATTGTAGGCCCTTAGGCGGTCAAATACCCTCTGTAACCGTTCTGTGTGTTGTTCAAATGTCTGGGAGGCCACCATTATGTCGTCGAGGTAGACGAGAACTTGCTCTTGTCGCATTCCCATTAATACCTGGTCCAATAAATGCTGGAACGTAGCGGGACTATTCTTCAGTCCAAATGGTAAGTAGTTAAATTCAAATAACCCTTTCCTGCTGATGAACGCAGTTTTCTCCACGTCACGTGGGTGAACGGGAACCTGCCAATAACCGAATACCATATCCAGTGAGCTAAAATATTTGGCGTGAGCTAGTTGGTCGATAATTTCGTTTATGAGGGGGAGGGGGTACGAATCTGGGACTGTTTTCGCATTTAGGGCCCTGTAGTCGACGCAGAATCTGTAGGTGGAGTCTTTTTTCTTCACTAAGACGATGGGTGACGCAAAAGGAGAGGCGCTTTCTCTTATTATTCCTTGCTCTAACAACTCATCCACTTGTCGGTCCAATTCGCCCTGCAGCGCGAACGGCACCCTGTATGCCCGCTGTCTCGTCCTTTTTCCTGTGCAGTGTGCCTGAATGACAATCTATGATGAATCGGTGCTTTTTGAGGATTCCGTGTCCCATTATCATGTCGTATCGTGGAGTGTCTATGTCAAGGGCTACTATGGGGTGTTCAAATCTAATCCCGTCAAATGTGAGGGTCACCATGTATCTGCCTATCACTGGAAGGGGGTGGCCATCTACAGTTTTCAAATTATGTTGGAGGGGGACCGTTTTGTGCAGGATTCGGCCTCTCAAGCGCTGAAAACACTGGCTATTCATGACGGACACAATGGCGCCGGTATCGACAAGGGCCGACACCTCCGTGTCCTCCATGCGGCCAGACCCAATAGGTGAATTTTCATCACTGCATAGTATGGCACACGGGGCAATGCGGACGGCTGACGCTTCGAGGGGACTCTGGGAAGTGCATCCGGGACTTCCCTCTCGTTCTAGTTTAAAGGAGTCGTATGGTGGTTGGCTTGTCGTAACTCTTCTCTACCCTGATCCATTCCTTACTGGACAACATCTTTTCCGCCAATGTTTGATAAAATCCCAGGTTTCTCTAATAAAAAATCACATGACTCCACAATTATAAAAGAATGTCGCGGTGTTTGTAATATGTGTTAGTTATTCTGAAACCATTGAGTTTACTTACCTGTAGGAGACGTTGCCCATTGCCATTGCAGCTACCAATAACAAAAGGGCCTATCACCCCTCCTCAAAGATCAGAGTCAGTACCAACTTTGGCATTGAAGTCACCAAGAACAAGGGCAATATCTCCTTTCTTGAGAGAATTCAAAATATCCTGAAGTTGTCCGTAAAACCTATCCTTCTCATCCTCATCAGCATCCTCAGTGGGGGCATAACAGCAGATAACATTCAAGTCTTTAATGCTTGTCTGAACTTTTGCTGTAAGAAACCTTTCATCAACGCACTCATATCCCAGAAGAGCATCACTAGCATGTCTGCTGAGCAGCAGACCCACGCCTTGGTGATGTTTTCCATCCTCCCTCCCTGTAAAGAGAAATTTAAAGTTATTTTTAAGTATCTCACCTTTACCTGTCCATCTGGTCTCTTGCAAGCCTAGAATATCTAGGTTATAGCGCTGGAATTCCTGCATGAGGACATCAAGAGAATAATCTCTTTATAATGTCCTCACGTTCCACGTTCCTGCAGAGAGAAAATGATTTTTAAAGAAATTAGGTTTATTGAGATTGGTAGGGCCAACAATATCAAACAGCCCCATGATCGCAGGCATGGGGCAAAGACCCGTTCCTCCTCCGCTAAAAGCTGAAGTCACCGATGCTGGTAGGAACTTCAGGCACCACCTTTTCAAGTGGACTTTTTCAAGAGCCACATGGCCTGCCTGAGACGCATTACTCCAGTTTAGGCTTGACGATGCCCAACTAGCAAAGTAAGGTTCAGGTACCTGCGATGGCCTCTGATTAGGATTATCCACCAGCTGATATAAGGTATCCCATGCCTCTGTTCACTTAGAGCTGGCAACACAGAAGCAAACAGAAAACACAGCGGCAGATTCTCCCTCAACAGAGGCCCACCAGTGCAGTAAGCCCAGGATCCATAATCAAACTCAAATCCATAAACAAGTCCAGTCTGGTAGGTATAAATGGTCAGCACCAGGACCCTGTGAAGTTGACCACACCTCAGCAGGGTACTATACCATCATTAATACTATACCATCTATTTAACTTAATTCAGATTCAAAAAGCCTCTGAATGAGTTTGCTTTTATAAAGCAAGAATATTCAATTTATGTTATGTGTTCTACTACTACTACCCTGATCTCGAGTTTCGCTGAGGGGGTGTAAAGGGGAATCCATTCTCTCTCGTCCAGCGGGTCCTCCGTGGAGTTGCTCGGTCTCGATTTTGCTGCCGGTTTCGTCCTGTTTGGTATCGCGGGTCACGTGGGCGTAGGGTCGGGGGCGACGCACACTGACGGGCGTAATGGCCCACTCCACCGCACGCAAAGCACGAGACACCCTGGTGATCCGCCAAGGGGTGCCGCTGTTGCTGGGGCTGACTGGTATGGCTCCTGTCTCGCTGTCCCTCAATCTGGTGGAGGCGCTCCCCCAAACGTACTAGATCTGCCTGGATCTGGCACAGCGGAAAGGCTGCCAACAGATCCTGTAGCTGGGGCAGAGGGTTCGACTCTGTGTTCCTAGCAGGGGTTTCCTCGTCAAGTGCTCGTATGGCTGGCGTTCGTCCGGAGGCACGCTCATTGCTCTCCTCCAGTGTAGCTTTTGCTAAAGCCTTCTCCTCTACATCTCTTCCCGTTCTTATCTTTGGCACTGCTTTCCCTGCTTTCTGGGCCAGGAGCTTGTATCTGCACTTCTTCCTTCACTCGATCTTCTTCCTTCACTCGATCGAAAATCTCATAAAGAACGTCCAAAGTGTGTTGCGGATGAAGTGAAACATCGCTCAGATTGTTTCAATCCCAAACCTCTGGCTGATGGTAGGGATATTATAGCATGGGAAGTTTCTGTTGGAATCCATTGTATCTGTGGACAAAATGGCAGTTATTAAGGACTGATATCGACGTGGTTCCTTTTCAAATGGTAGTCATGATCACGTCCATATTTCAACTGGTCATGAGTGATTTCGGGAGCATCCCAGTGATCTGCTCTATCTATCTTGGCAGTTTCAATCCTTGATTCCAGTCTTATGGAATATATTTCAGATTGTTCTGAAGAAATTTAACCTACACAGAATGCCATTCCTATCAACCCTTGTGGATCTGTAAGTGATAATTGTAAAACGAAAACAGGCAACTCATCCCAAGATATAAATTCTAAGATTTTATTGTCTTCATATGGTAACGTGTTGGTAGAGTACGCAAGGATTAGGATACAAGTTGTAATTCTCTATTACCCACTTAAATATATACTTTATGCATATTAAGAGAAGTATTTATGGAATATGGTAGCTCCTAGTCGCCAAAGTAACAAAACCCCTCAACTTTTCTTACATGAGAAGATGTTGAGTACGCACTACAGTGTATAAACCGTCGTGAGGTAAACTAACTTGTTATTAAACGCATTCTCTAAAAAATTAATCACATGGAATTTGTGTATTAAATCATATTTGAAAATCATCTTAACACTGTATTGTACTAAAGCTGTTAAAGTTTGCACGCAATAAAAAGTAAATAAAAATAACGTATTCTTTATGTGAAACACAAAGGCAGTTTGCATGATAACTTGGAATTGCACCGTGTTCTCGGATTGCAACGAAATGGCCAGCTCCATGTCTTTCGAAATATATCTTTTACACTTGAGAATGACCACCTTCCGGAACTGCCAAAACATATCGCCATGTTTTATCTGAGTTACGTCATTATTCATTATTTATCAGGTGTTAATGGGTTTTTAATTGGTAACCTGGTACTTGATGTTACTTTTTTTGTCTCTTATAACTACTAAGCTATATAAATACTGCTTTGAATTTTATCATGTAATTTTCATAAATCTCGGTACCCTGTAGGTAAAAAGAGTAAAGTCATAGCACTGCGATCAGCTTAAAGATCATCAGTGTATTCGCTGACATTCGATGTCAATTTAACCAAACTCAGCTCAAGGAGCGATCTAGAGAGTTTAAACTCTCAAAATGAAAGACAATTTCGGTGTGTTGAATGGGCCAATCAGAGAGCAGATAACGCTGATTATCTAGCTAACCCGATTGAAGGGAACAAGCTATTTTGAAGTCTCCTGAACAGAAGCATAAACTGAAACTTTGGTACCTGAGGTAGCCACCATGTCTTGCCTGAATCATAATCACCAGCACCAGACTAGTAATGCGATATTCGCAATTTCGAGTTCCCACTGTATCAGCGTTGAGATTTATCTCCCATAAGCTCCACCCTACTCTCGGTGTGAAAGGGAACACCGATGAGATTACAAAGGTCGCGGTCATTCTGATGGGTTGTTGAGCCCTGACCATGTATGAAGGAGAGCCATACCCTGTGCACGTTACAGAACATGCTGGAAGGCCCAGATAGAAAGCTCTCATCTGTCTGCCAAGTGTAATCCAGTGGGTCCCCTTCCCCAACCTCCTCTGAACGTTTGTGGTCCTTATGACCTGGCGGTTTAGCCCATTGAATGCACAAAAGTGTCACTTAGAGGTAAACAACCCAAACCACAACAAAATTCAGCTTCAGTTAATTCTTTCAGTTTCTCTGTCAGCGAGGTAAAACTCTGGCTGGACTTTAAGGCTATTCATTTTTTTCACCTAATTGACGGGAAAAAAATTAATACTGTAGTCTTGTCCCTAATAGCAGTTGAACATTAGACCGAATGACTCCAGCACATATCGATTACCGTCACTAATAAGATCATTTCAGTGAAAATGAAACGATGTAAATTAAAGCCTTTTGAAGGGTTTGAAAAATATGAATCATCATATTTCGTTAGTACCTGTTCAACTCAAAAAGAACTTTCATTAATCTCTTAAAACAAAACGTTTCGTCACTCCCTGCACCCCCCCCCCCCCCTCCCGAAGTGAAGGGACAAATCGTTGCTGCACGTGTTAAGTCCTTGATTGTGATATTTTATCAGTAAAACATCATATCTTTAGCAATATATGTTAAATGTTTGAAATTTTGGAATTATTCCACCGTCGGAGATTGCAATTAAAACTTTTGGGAGATTCAAAAACTATGAATCATAATAGTTTATTAAATACCTATTCAACGGAAAAATAATTCTTTGCTTTTGGAAATAAATATTATCACGAAAAACAAGAAAAATTGTGCTTGTGCTGATGGTGAAATGTTACCATTAATATTAAAAATTTCTAATATAATTACATCGATTACAATATTGAAATGTTTGCCATTTTCAACTTTTTTCACTGTTTGATGGCGCAATTAGTTGCATGGAGATTTCGCAAGTACGAATCGTACTATTTCACAATACCTAACCAACACAAAAGAATTTTTGATCCGTTTCTAAAAACAAAGAATTTGACAGACTGACGACAAAGTGAAGCATTCGCTCTTTTGTTTCTGAAAAGGAACAAAAAAAGTCTCCCAGAGGAAGCCTTTCGCTTATGACTCTGTCAAAAGCAAATTATCCTTTGGAGCTACTATAACCTTTCAGTCTGGGCCAGATGACTCTTACTTGAGACCCAAAGCTAGGATATCTTTAGGTCCTCTGACTTATTTATATTTAACCTTTTGTTTATTGTAGAACTTCACATTTTCGTGCATTATGATTAACAAGCAAACTTATCTTCTGTTGCTCGGGTTTTTCTCTTTCTTTAAAGCAGTGATACTCAAACTTTTTTTTTGCTCACGGCACATCGTATATTTCGCCGTGAATACTGATGGCACTAAAAATTTGGTGGTAATACTACGGGAAATTCGCACATGCGCAATTTGTCTTCAATAATAGCCATTTTTGTGGAGTCGTTTGTAAACGCAGAGAACTATTTTTTTTAAGTTCTGACGTGTATTAAGGTTAGTACTACGCTTTGTGTATTAACGGTATGCTTTGTGTAAGGCCCGTATCTAGAAAAAAATCGAGGCAGGCCCCAAGGAACAAAATCGAGTCAAAAAAAGAAATGTCAAAGGGGAGGCCAAGAGACTTCATTTCCAATGCACTCTAAAATTTCATCCTCTACTTGAAGGTTTTTAAAAAAAATCTTCAAAAATGCATGAAATATAAATAAATTTAATAAGTTTTCCCTCTTTTACCCTTATTGTATTCTGAAAGGAAGGGGGGGGGGGGGTTGGTCCCTTTGCACCCCCTAGATCCGTCCCCGCTTTGTGCCCTGCATGTTATCCCATTTTCATATGGATAAGTTTTTTATTAAACGGAAAAAAGTTAAATGAAGAATCAGTTTCAGGAAGGAGCAACAAAATGGTTTCTAAATTTCCTTTTATCTACAATTCCATCCCAAATTTCTCGGCACATCCTTTGAGAACCACTGCTCTAAAGTATATGGGATTTCACTATCCACGTCGCAAGCTTTCATTTCGCATAAAACGATTACGATTGATTCTCCTCTACTAATAAAATTTTGCCTCCCCTCTTTTTGGGGAGGGAAGAAGTGGATGTATTTTGGGATTCCGAACATAGTCTCCACGTCAGAAGTTTCTAAACCCGAAAAAACAATATTGTCTCATTCACAAAATGGAATTTTTCAAATAATTTCGTATTTCAATTCAAGTTCCAGCACTTGGATACAATTTGTCAGTCATAGAAAATTCTATAACGAAATAAAATTAAATATGGGCAAATTGTGCTATGGTGGGTTTAAGTTGTGCAGAAAATTTGTACGTACTCGACCTCTGTGGCAAGCAGCTGCTTGAGGGGGTATTCATTATTTGTTATATTTAATAATGTAATATACAATGAAAAGGAAAAGCATTATTTACAGGTTAATGCAATTTTATTAATATTAATGTAAATATTATTAATACTAATATAATTAATGCAATTGTTATTAATGTAATTTGCCATAATTGAATATATTTCGAAACATTTGGTAAAAAATAATTGGGCATTTTTATCTGTTGTTAAATGATAAAGAACAGAAAGATGTTTAAAATAATTGAAACCCGATTTCCAGACCAGATGTAATGAAATATCGATTTCTGTGAATGGAGGGTATAAATCAGATCCACCTGGGTTACTACAAATCGACCCGAATATATTTACTTACTATTTAGTATATTGAACGTCTTGTTAACCGGCTAAACGAAGGTTGGATTACCAAGGGTGTAAGCCTTGCACGTCTCCGTCTACTCGGTTAACACATAGATATAACATGTAACTGAACACATAACAAATAACTCCTGAGCTAAAGTATACTTAAACAATAACAGAAATCTTATTCCCCATTTAACTCCCAATATATTGCCATTTCTTACCACCGCGATTTTACAGACGTCCGCACTTAATGCGGTGCAACCAATCTTCTGAGCGTCCAACGCTCGACAAACAGCAAGGATATTGGCTAAAAGAAATACAACAAGTATGCACTAACATAAATTCACTACTGCATAAACACATAAGTTCCCTAACTAGATAAATGGTATATTGAAGTTCAGACCTACTTTGATTAGATGAGGATGCGAAGGAGAACGACCTCGACGACGGAGGAGTTGTAGGCAATTCTAACAGAGAGACATGGCCTCTTCTCCAACGTTAACGTATTTTTCATTGTTTCGTAATGAATTATTCTGTTGCGTACAACACTATTCTACGACTTGGTTTGTTACGTATAACAATAGTGAAGTCAACGCAATTGATGTCTTAGTTATTTACAAAGTCTTATCTGCGTTGCCAAAGGTATACTCAGAAACTTTCAATGAGAGTTAACATGTTTTGGTCTATTTGTAATTTCTTTTATTGTATGCTTGAGTGTTTCATTTCTGGAGACTCCATTAAAAAACGTATGATACTCAGATCCACAAACTTAACACCCCCCAACATAAGCACACTTGGGTACGCCTAGTGTTGCCAACTGTCCCGCATCATCAATATTTATCCTGCTTGTCGTACCAAAGCCATATGGGACACCGCATTGACTGATCCGAGAATACTGTCGATCACATGACGTGCATTAGATCTAATATGAGAAATGAGCCTTAGGGACAGTTCAAACTCCACTTATCTGTGCAACCCCACTCTTTAAATAGCTGAGACTCTCTCGAAATTCAGATGAAGAATCATCTAACTAATTTTTGTCAACTGCTCAAAGAGTGATTTTTGCTGTTTATTCATAAGTAGCATGTGCCGACGCAAACTTCTCATCACAAAGATACGATATTCTGACCTGGAAATTATAATTGATATATTGAATTTGAATGGAAAAATTGAATGATAAGCCATTTGTGGAATGTTGCATTTTTGAGAATAATATTCAACATACTATTGATATGGATTGGAAAATATTAATGGAAAATGAAGGTCTTTGCTATTTTTTGAAATTTGTGGTAAAAATATGTTCTAAACCATTTTACATTATTATTATTTTATATTAAGTATACCGGGCCCCAGGCCGGATCTATGGGACGGCGGAGGAGGGAGGGGAGAGATGTATAGTCCAACCAGGCAGGTGCGCAAGATTAAGTTTCGGTAGGGGGGTCCGAGAATTCAGTTTGGGGGAGACTCCGGGAATTTAACTTCAGTGGAACAGAAATGTTTAGATTAAAGTTTATGGTTAAATTCTACCTTAACTGTGTATTACCGTATTTCTTCGATTCTAAGACGCCATCGATTCTAAGACGCACTTTAATTTCAGCACCACCAACAGACAAAAAGTTTTGATTCTAAGAAATAAAAAATAAATAAATTGCTAAAATATATCTAACAAATATTTTTATTATAATAGAATTCAATTTACTAACAACAATAGTACTTATTTATCAGTAAGTATTCTATTCATCACTTCCTTCTGAATCAATATCAGAGTCTGATTCTTCTGAGCCGTCTTTTCTGCGATTCTAAGACGCCATCGATTCTAAGACGCACCCCGTTTTTAGAGACGTTTATGTGGGAAAAAAGTGCGTCTTAGAATCGAAGAAATACGGTACTCTCTTGGGATAGGAGGAGCATATCGAAATAACATAAAGCCTTTGATATTGTTACAAAGTCATATAATTAAACGAATTAATAAAAACAAAAACATGCACGTGTAATAAGCAAATGTCATGATGCAAATATTTTGCCTATAAGGAATTAAAAAAAATTAATTGCTTATAATGTACCTATGACGTAAGCGGATGTGTGACGTCATAGATGACGTCTTACGATTTTATACGTCGTCTGCATCTTTGCCATGATGTATTTTCCATAGTTTTCTGATGCGAAATACAGGGGTGCCCTCTGCGTCGCCCAAATCCGATAAGGAAGTACCAAGTCGCGTCCATAGGTCAGATAATAAGGGGATTCTTTGGTGGAAGTATGAGCTGCGCTCCGATAAGCCAATAATATAAAGGGTATAAACTCATCCCAGTGTACTTGCGCGGAATCTAATCATAATGCGATATTATGTTGAGAATATTTGCATTCATCTGTTTGCATAATCTATTGCTTTGGGACCGATATGGAATTGCTCGGCACTTGCAAATGCCTAGCTTTTCATAAACGGAAGTCATTACTTTTCCAGTGAAATTTCTTGCATTGTCACTGATGACAAACTGCGAGATGCTTTTGACGACGTAATCTTCCACGAATATTTTCGCTACCCCTTTTGCTGTCTGAGCCGGCATAGGACAGACTTCGGGCCATTTCGTAAAATAATCAGTAATTACCAGTATGTATTTATTACCCTTTTCCGTCATGGGTAACGGCACTAGGAAATCCATTGCAACTCTTTCGAATGGACGGGAAGCAAGTGGAACTCTTTCTAGATTCGACTTTCGCCTGGCCACGTAGCCTCGTCGCTCGAAGCAGGAGGCACAAGTCTTCCGTACATCTGCATACATTCCCCGCCAGAAATATTGAGATCGAATGTGTTGTAGCGTCTTCAGTTCCCCCAAATGACCAGAGCATGGCAGGTCGTGGCAGAGTTCTAAAATCTGTCCAGCTAAACTCTTGGATATAACTAGTTGTTGTGCGAGCTCATTTCTGACATCCTTCCTGTGTGGCCTGAATAATGGAAAAGCACCCCGTCTTCCAGGTAAATCAGGCATCTTTTGCTGAAGCTTGCTGCTAGCTCCCTCTAAAAATTCTGTTAAATCCCTTATCTGGGTGTCTTCCCTCTGTAGATCCCGAAGCTGTTGCTTGTCTGCGAACTGGTTAGACAAAATTACATTCTCCTCATTGGTATTTTTATTACGAGGTAATATATCATCGGGGATATTATGTTTCCCAGGCCTATAAATAATATAGAAGTCATAGCCCTGAAGGGCTAAATTCTACTTTGCGAACCTGCTTGACGTGTCCTTTAGTTTCAAGAGGTATGACAGTGGGGCGTGGTCACGATGATTGTAAACTTCTTCCCATATAAATAAGTTTAAAATAATTTATGCCGAATTTAACTGCCAGAGCGTCCTTTTCAATGGTGGAATATCGAGTTTCTGCTGCCTTTAATTTCTGGCTAGCATAGGAAACTGCTTGTCTAACTCAGCTTTTTCATTCCTGCTCAATTGCTGCAGCTCCAGCTTCTCCGCTGGCATCAATGGATAAAAAAAATCTTTTCGAAGTTGAGATAGATCAACACGGGTTCCGTCATCAGTTTTAATTTCAGTTCTTAAAAAGTCCTCTCTGCGTCAGCGGTCCACACAAAGGATCTATCTTTCTTTATCAAGCTTATCAAAGGTAAGGCGATCTCAGCATACTTGCCAATAAACCTGCGGTAGTAGCCCGTCAAACCCAGGAAGGCTCTCACCTTCTTCACTGACTTCGGAATGGCGAAGTTTTTGATTGCATCAAGATTTCGCGCATTGGTTTTAACTCCCTGGGAGGTAATCAGGTGTCCCATATAGGATACAGATTCTCTTAAGAATTGACATTTTTGAGGCTTGAGCTTAAATATTCGCAACGTATCAAAGACGGTCTGTAATTTAGACAAATGTTGCTCGAATGTTTTTGATGCCACGATGATATCGTCAAGGTATATCAAAATCTGATCACTTTTCAGTCCAAGAACATCGCATTGATAAGCGCTGAAAGCTGGTGGGTGCACATTTATAGCCAAACGGAAGTCGTGTAAATTCATACAGACCATTTTACTGATGAATGCTGTTTTTTCCATATCCCTTGGATGTACAGGCACTTTATAATAGCCAGATGTCATGTCTAATGAGCTGAAATAGCTCGCATCTGCTATAAATCAATGCCCTCATTGATCAAAGGTAAGGGGTAGGAGTCTGGGATGATTTTGGCATTGTGGGCTCTATAATCAAACGCAAAATCAGTAGCTTCCATCACGTTTCTTTACTAGCAGGATAGGCGCAGCATATGGCGAGACACTTTCACGAATTATGCCATTGTCGAGGAGTTCCTTTATTTGTTCATCCAATACTGAATGCATGGCATAGTGCACTCGATATGCAGAGCGTCTAACAGGTCTATCATCCTCTAAATGTATCTCATGATAGATAACGTCTGTGCTACTAAGCTCACTTATATCTCCAGCGAAAACATCTCTATTTCTCATTAGAAGGGCTCCCAAGGGTTTGCGCATCTTGTGTGAGACATGTGTTAAATCAAAGTCATCAATGAACAGGGGCTCAGACTTAGTTTTCTCAATTGCATTTACATATTTCACCTGCATCGCCTGCAGGGTTTCTGAAGTTGCCAGTTTCATACCCCTGTTTATCCACACTGGCTGCTGCGAGACATTCGCGACTCTAATATTTAGTGGTCCATTGTTATCCACAACATTTAAGGACCTTGCTAATCTTATTGTTTCGTTTCTTATTCCTTCCCATTGCTGTGCTAAGACTGTTTTGGAAGCGAGGTCTCCTTGAGTGCTCCTCACCAAAACAATCCTTTCAGTAGGAGGGGCTATCATTATCTTATTTACAGCTCTTTCCATCGTGGCCGAAATGGCTTCACTATTAATTCCGTGACTCATTTTCCAAATTATGACAGGGTAGATCTCCCTTGGGCTCAGGGGCATAGCGAAGGGGGCATGACTCGCTCTCTCTTTCTAACATTTGATTCTTCAAATCCCACACAAAACCTTGAGCTCTCAACAAATCATAACCAAATATGGCTTCATATTTTCCACTAAATTCCTTGTCTACTGCTATGAGAGAGTATACAAATTTTGCTCCTATCACTTAGATTGCCAGTTCAAACTTGTCCAAGATGGGTAGATTTACTCCATTGATCCCTTTCAATCCGACATTAACTGATACCATCGCAATTTTGCGCTTATTTTCTTAACCTTTTGAAAGCCATTCCGTACAGTGATAGCTCAATCACCCAATGATCTACGAGAATCATTGTTTCGTCAACAGCGTAGTCTCATTGTCTCAATTGCTTCCACTACGCTTCGCCACTGAAGATTACCAACCGCGATATTTTAGTGATTCCCGGTTTTTCCTTACTGAAACCGGGACACAACAGTTCATTCAAAACCAGTTACAATCTGAGAAATTAATTTCTTTACAATTCTTATATACAAATAGTCCCGAATCGGGTATCAATAATAAATATAGGCATACGATTCGTAACAGTACTCTTTTTTCAAATCATTGTTTACTTTACGTTTTCTACGGTAATTCGTGATTTTTCGCATACGAGTGTCTGAAAAGAAAATATCTAGTATTGCATTCAATTTAATAAAATTCAATTAAAAAATACACCGTAAAATTGACGCTAAAATCACTAGTCATTATACGAGGATACGTCAATAAATAAGGTGAATTTCAGTACAGCATGAACACAATTTACTCCATAAACGTATTCATGTATACACTCTTTTTCAGTGAAATCGTATCCTCTTTCGACATATTTAGTCCAACTGTTGCCAAGTTTTCTGATTCAATGAGAAAAAAAGATTTTCTTCAAAGAGCGTAACTAATTATGCACCGCATTTTGAACGAATTGTCCCATGGCTAACATTCAGTTTAGAACAAATTTCTTCCAAAATAATCACGATTCTCCTGAACAAGTTCATTAACAATACAGTATCAGGTTTTGCTTCTACTGCTCTATCAAGTCGATGTTCATCTATTACACTTGTGCGACCATTTCTGAAACGTTCTCACCACTTCTGCAACGTTCTTACCACTTGAACGCATTTTTCGATGATAAACAACTATTCCTGTATTGTGCACACATTTTACCGTAAATTCGCTTCTTTTGACTTCTGACAGTTTAAAACGAATGACACTTCGCTGTTTAGCTGCAGTGCAGTCCGACAGAGGTGTAATCCGACCATTTTAACAATCGTCTATCTGGTTAAGTATTGCCAACTTTATGCATAACTACGAATACCTACATCATCATCATCATTCCAAGCAACCATGGGCTGTGGAGGTCCAACCAGACCGTGAAATTTAGTTCCCCAAGCAAGTCTGTCCTGAGCTACATCTACTGCATCTGGCCACTGCACACCAATTCTAATAAGGTCCTGTTTGACATTGTCTGCCCATCGCATTCTGGGTCTCCCCCTCCTTCTGAGGCCATTAGACACACTGTTCATAACCCTATTCGCCAATCTATAATTATTCATACGGGCAACATGGCCAAACCAGCGGAGTCTCTCTCTGCACAATATGCTGCTTAAAGGAGGTTGCAAACTCCTTTGCCTAACCTCATCATTAGTTACAAAGTTGAACCATCTAATGCCCAAGATACTGCGTAAGCATCTGGAATCAAAAGCATCTAGTTTCCTATTATCTTGTTTACAAAGTGTCCACGTTTCACTGCCATAACTAACCCTAGAAAGAACCAAACTATTATACAGTCTACTTTTAGTCTTTAAGTGTATACGCCTATTTCTCCACACTCTCCATAGATTCTTAAAAGTCCCGGCAGCAATCCCTATTCGTCTGTTAATCTCATGCCGCACATCATCATTATCTGTTACATAGCTCCCAAGATAATTAAACTGTGACACCTGCTAAAGACTGCACCCATTCAAATTAACTGAATCACAGTCTGCCTGACCAATTTTCATCACTTTAGTTTTCTCTCTATTTATAACCAATCCAACTCTACTACTAGTTTCATCAACAGCTCAAATGAAACAGTTCATCTCATCAACATCATTTGCCAAAAGGGCTAAATCATCAGCATAATCTAAATCAGACAATTTCGTATCTCCAGTCCATTTAAGGCCAAAATCATTCTCTTGAAGTGAATTTCCCATAACGTAATCAATAACCAAACAAAAGAGAAAAGGAGACAAAATGCACCCTTGTCGAACACCAGAAGTAATGCTAAACGAATTACTACAAGCCTTACCAACTCACACACACGACTCAGTGTTATTATAGAGAGCTTTCATTATGTTAACTAACTTCTCTGGTATACCATATGATCTCACAATCAACCAGAAATTATGACGATCAACAGAGCCGAAAGTTTTTTGAAATCAACAAAGCTAGCAACCAAAGGTTTCCGAAACTCTAAACATTTCTCAAGAATCTGCCTAAGTGAAAATATCTGATCCACACATCCCCTACCACTTCTGAATCCACATTGCTCATCACGCAATTGACTCTCAACCAGAGTCTTAATTCTATTAAGCACAATTATGGAAAGAACTTTATCAGGAACAGAGAGTAGGCTGATACCCCTATAGTTATCACAAGAACTGTGATCACCTTTTTTGAAAATAGGGATAACAATAGCTCTGGTAAAATCCTTAGGAACCATTCCTTTATCATAAAAGATATTCAAAATTTCAGTCATCCATGTGGTAACTAAAACATTCCCAGCTCTAAGCATTCCATAGTAATTCCATGTACCCCTGGGGATTTATGTAGTTTAAGTTTAGAAACAGCCAAAATAATTTCAGACTGTGTTATAGGGCCAACATTAAAGCCAGTAATGCATCTATCATCATTACAAACAATGGGAGTAAGACTAACCACATTATTTAGAACATCACTGAAATGCTCAGTCCACCTGGCTATGACAGAATCTTCACTTCTATAATCTTAGTTATCCTTCAGTCCCTGTACACTGTTCGTTTTTTACCACACAAAACATTAACTATCTAGTACAGCTGTCTGCTGTTGTGCTGTCTAACTGCTTCCTCTTCTTTGTTAGCCAAGCCATCCAAGCCAAAGATTCTTATCTTCAGCTAAGTGATCCTTTACACATTTATTAAGCTCTCTGTAATACTTTCTATTAGGACTAGTAGGGTATTGATTAAGGACATGCCTACAGTTCTTTCTTTCCAAAATAAGCTAAAGGCCTTATCACTCAATCATACCTCCTCTGCTCTTTTTTTCCTAAAACAGTACCGTTAGTTTCAAGAAATGCCTGTTTAAAATGGTTTCTTTCTCATATTCAGTAGTAAGCAAACCATGACTGTCATAATGACTGAGTAACCTATCATGGTAAGCTTTAGCTATAATGGGTCTTTCAGAACTTCAGAATTAAAGGTAAATTTTTTAACCCTTCTTAAGTTAAGTTGCAAGACACTTTTAACAAAGTAATGGTCAGATCCAATTTCAGCTCTCCTATATGACCTGGTATTCCTAACAGAACTAGCCCATTTGCTGTTAATTAATATATAGTCAATCATATTCTTATGTAACCAATCGGGTGAAACCCATGTATACTTATGTATGTCGCGGTGTTTGTAATAAGTGTTAGTTATTCTGAATCCATTGAGTTTACTTACCTGCAGGAGATGCTGCCCATTGCAGCTACCAATACCAAAAGGGCCTATCACCCCTTCCCAAAGGTCGGAGTCAGTAACAACTTTGGCATTGAAGTCACGTAGAACAAGGGTAATATCTCCTTTCTTGACAGAATTCAAAATATCCTGAAGTTGTCTATAAAACCTATCCTTCTCATCCTCATCGGCATCCTCAGTGGGGGCATAACACAGATAACATTCAGGTCTTTAATGCTTGTCTGAAATTTTGCTGTAAGGAACCTTTCATTAATGCACTCATATTCAAGAAGAGCATCACTAGCGTGTCTACTGAGAAGCAGACCCACGCCTTGGTGATGCTTATTGTCGTCCCTCCCTGAAAAAAGAAATTTAAGATTATTTTTAAGAAACTGACCTTTATTTGTCCATCTAGTCCCTTGCAAGCCGAGAATATCTAAATTATAATGGTGGAATTCTTGTGTGAGGACATCAAGAGAAAAAGCTCTGTGCAGAATCCTCACATTTCAACTAACTATGGAGAGAAAATGGTTAGTGGGATGTTTAAAGAAACTATGTTTGTTAAGAGAGGGAATGCAGACAATGTCAAACAGCCCCCTAATCGCAGACATGGGGCAAAGACCCGTTCCCCCACCACTAAATGCTGAAGCCATCTACACTGGAAGATTTCCTCCAATGTAGAATTTGACGATGCCAATAGAAGCAAAGAATTCAGGTGCCTGCGATGACCTATGCTCAGGATTATCCACCAGCTGATAAACATATCCTGTGAATCTATTCACTTGGGGCTGTCAACCCACAAACAAACAGAAAACACAGCGGAAAATTTTCCCTCCACAGAAGCCCACTTGTGCAGCAAAATCAGGATTCATAATCAAGCTCAGAGCCATATATCTGTCCAGTCCAGTGGGTATATATGTTCAGCACCAGGACCCTGTGTGGTTGACCACTACTCAGCAGGGTAGGAAAAAAAAATTGCCACAGTTGTCCAAATCAGTAGGCCACACTAATCTGGCAACCCTCCCCTGTTCACTTCCACAAGAGAGTATCTCTTTTGAAAGGTACTAACAGTCTGCACCACGAGAAGGCGGGGTGGACATTAGGTGCTAGGCATGGCCGGTTCTATGCATCATCACAGGGGATTGGTGCATAGCTCCCCTTCCAGTGACTACCTAGCTACCATTTACAGACCCGAATAACTACAAACATACCATAATTACTGCATATCTGAAATATATATGAGCATACGATTTGGGACTACCTATGTATAACTAAACTGTACTCTTACTGAAAAATCACTGTTTAATTTACATTTTCCACGGTGATCTCTGATATTTCGCTTGAGCATTTCATTATTATTTCGTTATTTTCGTATTTTATTATTATTTTGTTGTTTTTCGCATTTCATTATAATTTCGTTATTTTACACTTTTATTATTATTTCATTACTTTTTTCGTTTCTTACCAAATATTTTCTCAAAAAAAAAAGATATAATTAAAGGAAGCTATGTAGGTATATACCCATGCAAAAGCACATCAAATAGATAAATATGCAGGACACGAATACACATATTGGTCATATTAACTGGTTATTATTATTAACATGCTATTATTCCACATTAAAAGGTCATCGTTGCTCATTAACAGGTCATTGTTGCCCATAAAGAGGCCACCGTTGCCCATTAATTGGTCATTTTTAAAAATAATATGCCTCCTCATTTCCTACTTAAATTATGTTTTTGCAATTTGAGAGTGAAATTATATTTCCATTTTTTTTTCCTTTAACGCGGTAAATTTTAAAACATGAACAGTTGTAACGTGTTTTAAAATATTTCTGGATATCAGAACATGAGGTTTGAAATCGTTACGTATGATCACCTTAGTTATATGTCGAATGAAAACTTATAGCGAAAGGAGTGACATAGTTTATAAAAAAATTATCCCTCATATTTCTTCCCCCCCCCTTAAAAAGGGATAGTGTGTAAATGATTCTTCTGTAAATATCTCCCCATACAACTTCCAATCATAATGAGTTATATGAACAAACAAAGGCTTAGGGCTTGCAGAATGTCATAGGGAATACAAATATTCCACCTCGAAATCATGGCAATGGCACATTTTATTATCTACAAATTATTATTAAAAATAAAAAAAAATCAGATCTAAAGCCAGATAAAAAGCCTACCTTTCTATATGCGTCATAAAATGTAAAAAAAATTTAAAGTCAAATATATTGCGACTAATGAAATTTCTTGCTCTGATCATATCCAATTCAAAGGAAGATAGAACGCCACAAAACTGATTTCTTTCAGTCACATATATGTATTGTATTTCACCCGAATGTATTTTTTTATATTTTTTAGCTCGTTTTCAAAATTAAAAGGGCTAATGTTTTCATTTTGTCGTTTATCCTTCTGTCTACAGACATTCAACTTCTTTACTTTTAGAGATAAATTAAAAATTATTTTTGGTTTCGATAGGTATAGAGCAGCGCGAAACGTGAGTGGAAGCAATTGAGATCTTGAGACTGCGCAGTTGAGATATCTCTGATTCTTAAAGGTGGTTTTACGGAATTGTCAGTTACTTGTCAATCAGCTAATAGTGTCGTGGATCAGCAATTGTATCATATATCATTGGTTGATTGAAAGGATATATGATAGCTCAATCAGACAATGATCTACGAGAATCATTGTTTCGTCAACTGCGCAGTCTCGATGTCTTAATTGGTTCACACTACGCTTCGTCGCTGGATTAATGAAATATTACGATTCTCACTTCCAGATTTCCCCCCAAAAGATTTAATAGCGCTCTCTGACGGTGGGAATTTTTGGAAATTTCAAAATTTTAAACGAATATTGCGAAAGACTTACTTTAGGTTAGAAATTTGATATTTTAGTGATGGAGTGTAATGATCATTGGCAGCAACAATTTGTTTTTTCAGTCCCAGGTGAGTGGGAAAATGCATTTTTTTTAATTTTAAGAGATTAATGAAAAATCCTTTTTGAGTTGAATAGGTACTAATGAAATATGATGAATCATAGTTTTCAAATCCTCCAAAAGACTTTAATTTACCTCTTTAGGGTAAAATATAGAACGTGTTGAGGGTGTTAAATACAGAAAGTGTAGAAGTAGCATTACAAAATATGTATTTAAGCTACAAATTTGAAATTTTAGTTGTAGAATGTGTTGATCAAAAACAGACATCTGATAACTTAACGGACCGTAATTTATTATATATGTATCGTAGATCGTTTAATCATATTCGATGTACCGGGTAATAATTTTACCCCTAACCATCTCCATCAGAAAGATATGCCTATTTGGTATGAGTAAGGGCCAGGTCACAAGGACCCCGAAGGCTTAGAGAAGGTTGGGGAGGGGACCCACTGGAACAGCTGTTGGGAGACAGATGGTAGCCTCAAGTCAAGGCCATCCAGCGTGTTCTTTAACGTGCATAGGGTATGGCTCTGCCCCGCACATAGGGACCACGGCTTAACGTCCCATCCGACTGACGGCGGCCCATCGGTGTCCGCTACTGACCGTGGGCAGGGCAGGGAATTTTGCGGATATAAATCTCAACGCTGACCCAACTGGGACTCGAACCTGGGAACTACAGATTACGAGCCTTGCACCCCCACTTCCCATTAAAAGTAAATTAATAGGAATTATTATTGTTAAAAGGTGCGAAATTAAGAAAATGAGAAACTTCATTTTCTTTGAAAACATTCATCCCATATTCGCCAGAGTTGATATGTTATTCTTCTACTTAACAGTTATCCATGTACTGCACTACCAAAATATTAGAAAATATTAATCACCTGTAAGAATCGTAGATGCCTGTTTCAACTGCTTCCATTCACGCGTCGCACCTGCATTTTAGAATAGGAGTGGAAATCTTTTTTGGCATCGGTGATCGTTCATAACATAGATATTCACCATGCGCGAAGCGTGAATGGAACCAGTTGAGACCTTGAGATTGCGCAGTTGAGACATCCATGATTCTTACAGGTAGCTGTTTTACCGAAATATCAGTCACTTGTTAATCAGCCAATAGTGTCATGAATCAGCAGTTGCATCATAGATCACTGATCGATTACAAAGTGACTGGTAGCTTAGTAGCCAATGATCTACAAGAATCATCATTTCGTCACTGCGCTGTCTCATTATTCTCAATAATTACTTCCACTACGCTTCGCCGTTGGTATTCACTAATATTTTGATAAGGCAGGATATAAATTTAAGGATGCAAGAAGTGTAATTTTAATTTTTCATTTCTTTCGCTATCATTCAGATATTTTTATTTTTGCAGATATCTTACTGGCCATGGATTTATAACACCATGTACAGATTACGAGTGTTACCGTCAGTATGTGATAGGAACCTTACCACAGCTAGAAGTAAGCACTTTTGAATTTGATTTTAACATATTCAAATATTTATTCTTATGTAAGAAAAAAAAAAACTTAAAATAAAGGTCAAAAATGTTTCCCCATGAAAGAGATGCATTTGTTCTAGTGATTGGAATTTAAAGATGTAAGGAATCGCATTATTTTGAATTTAAGAATATGAAAAAAACATTACGTGTCATTTGAGTGATTGTATTTCATCATTTTCAGAAAAATATGGAATAAAATTTAGGATTATATAGAGAACACTTTTTTTAATCAATTTTGGATATGCAAGTTTGCATAAGTGTACAGGTTTCACTTTAAACTGAAATTCATATTTATTAACGTTCATTATTAAGTGCCGTATAATGAATGTTAATCATTATATATAGGAGCATATAAGACTAATAATGAATAAAAGAAAATAGATTTTCATGAAACAAATCAGTTAAGCTGGAAATTAAGAATTAAGTAATCTGATTTTTTTTCTTTTGTCTTTTTTCGTTTGACCAGTTTTATTTTTCCAATATTCTGTTCAATTAATCAGCGAACTAGTATATTGAATTATTATAAAGAAAAAACGAACTAGTAGTATTTTAAGTCATATTTGCTGCCATGTTTGGAATTCGATGGATAGAATTTTCCGTCTGGATTGCTTTGCAATTTATTTATTTATTTAGGAACACTTAATTGTTTATTAATTAATCTGCAAGTTATGCTTTTTGTGAATAAATATTTATTATTATATTATATTAAGTACTTAATAATTGATGGAAAATTTAATCAATTTTCATAAAAATTTTAAAGGGCTTGCATTTTTTTACTTATTATATGTATGCAGCAATTGGAGTGTGAGTGGCAATTGAATGCCTAATGAGGCTTTAAATTGATTTTTCGACAGTTCTCATAGATTGAATGATGAGTCATTGCTCAGTTGAAACTGTTTCATTGTTCAAAGGTCAATCTCTTATAGGAAACTAGTCCCTCCATTTGTCACTCACGCTATGCCACTGATTTTCAATGCTTATGAACAATGGCGTCTCGTTCACTATTGCAATAGTGCTGAAGCATGTTAAAACAAGAATAATTATACCATTTTCATACTCGATCTTTGTACGGTGCTCGGGGCGCGATTTTTGCACGTGGCGCTCTATCCTCTGTATTTCATATCTCACTGAACCATTTCTTCCAAAAGTTGTCGCTACTTGTAACGGACGAGCGGCATATCCAGAAAAATATCAGACGATTTCAGAATCTGTGAAGTATAAATGAGGTACTTGAGTGTTCACAAGAGCCTTTCAGAGGTCCATTTAGCATGGGTCTCAAGCTCAAAAAAGTAACAGATTTAGTTACTTTTTAATTATTTTGAATATAAATAATAAAAGTGTGGTTCAATAAAATATATAATTTTTTAATTGTAGAACCTCGAATAAGGCATTGATGGTTCTTTTCTGGTGTTTTTTTTTTTGAGGTCGCAGCAAACACACTTTATGACGCATTATAATAAAACGCTCTTGTCGGATCTTTGTGGCAAACTGCTGTTTGAGGGAAAAAATATTTTGATGTAGTCTTGAAATTAGAATTTAAAGCGTCAATAATTAAGAGACTATTTGCATCTAGGCTAGGGGCTTCAAAAATTGGAAGTGATCCAGAAGTGACCTGACTGTTAGTAAATATGTGTTATGTTTCGATTTAGAATTGCAGTAATTTCATCTACATTCTGGTATTGCTCTTCAGTGTGAAAATATATAACGGCACAAAGTTAATAAAATGAATATTACTTTATTACCCGGTATAAATGCTTTACAAGTATAAGCAAAGTGAGGAAGTTGAGGAAAAAAGTTCGGCTTCGATGTGAGCAGGTATTGCTTTGTATCAGTAGTACTTTATTATATCCTTCAAGTACCATTTTGCTTTAGCAAAAACTATATCATCTGTCATCAAGCGAATTAATACCAGTTCTTATAGCCAGGGTATATCCACAAGATGGTCTTTGAATGGGTTCAGGTTTCCTTATACTGTCATAAACATAAATATAAAAATATTTACACTGCCAGTATAGCGAAATTCAGCGGATAACCAAAATATATTCGTTATACTGAAATGCAATAAAAAGCGCTCTATGGTAGTTAGATACTATTTTGTAGTATCTAACTACCATAGCACGTTTATTTGTAATCATTATGATTTATTTTGTAATTAATAATGATATTGTTTTGTAATCATTATGAAGAAACATTTACCGTGTAGTAGAGTATACTTCTTAAAAAAAGTCGGTAATATTTTTAACTGTTTATTACAACAAGCGTCTCTCTGTGAATTCTTAATTAATCGCAACTCACCAACATATTAATCAGAATATATTTCCTTGTGATTACGAAATCGCAAAGATTTCGCGTTGTATTGGCTTTTAATACAAGTAAAAAACTAAACTAAGTAACGAACTTATCTGAAACAAAAATAACAACGAACGAATATAACATTAGCTAAAATTCAACGAATGATAATAGTACAACGAGTGGATTGGAAATATTTTGAAAAAACTTTTCGCTGATGCCATATAATCAATCAGGCAGCTCTCCAAGTTTGAAATTCCCCTTTTATGCTAGGAAAATGTGGCAACACAACTTTAAAGCATAATGCCGGCAAGTGTATAGTCGTGGAGGTATGAAGAACTGGATGCATGTGTCGAGCAGACGAGAAGTGTGAGTGGAAGCAATTGAGACCTTGAGATTGTGCAGATGAGACATCCATGATTCTTACAGTGGTTGTTTTACCGAATTATCTGTTACTTGTCAATCAGTCAATAGTGTCATGGATCAGGAATTGCATCATAGATCATTTATTAATGCAGAGTGACTGGTAGTTGAGTGGTCAATGATCTGCGAGAATCATCATTTCGTCAACTGCGCAATCTCATTGTCTCAATTGCTTCCACTACGCTTCGCCGCTGGTGTCGAGTATATGTCACGATGTAAAATCGGTACCAATGTGTATCGGCTGATATTTGCATATCGTACACAATATAGCTGCAATTGGTTAGATATTTCGCAGCGTTTAAATTATCATCATCATCATCATCCTCAAGCAGCCATGGGCTACGGAGATCCAACCAGACCATGCAATTTAGTTCTCCAAGCAAGTCTATCCTGAGCTACATCTACTGCATCTGGCCACTGCACACCAATTTTAACAAGGTCCTGTTTGACATTGTCTGCCCACCGCATCCTAGGTCTCCCCTTCTTTCTGAGGCCTTTAGGCACACTGTTCATAACCCTATTTGCCAATCTATAATTATTCATACGGGCAACATGGCCAAACCAACGGAGTCTCTCCCTGCACAATATGCTGCTTAAAGGAGGTTGCAGACTCCTTTGCCTAACCTCATCATTAGTTACAAAGTTGAACCAAATAATGCCCAAGATACTGAGTAAGCATCTGGAATCAAAAGCATCTAGTTTCCTGTTATCTTGTTTACAAAGTGTCCAAGTTTCACTACCATAACTAACCCTAGAAAGAACCAAACTATTATACAGTCTAATTTTAGTCTTTAGGTGTATACGCCTATTTCTCCACACTCTCCATAGATTCTTAAAAGTCCCGGCAGCAATCCCTATTCGTCTGTTAATCTCATGCCGCACATCACCATTATGGCGATGCTAAAATATAAATTGTATTTTAATTTAGACATTTCGTTCTGCTGGTAATTTTTTTGGTATCGGGAAAATTTTTTATTTCGTTAAAGTGATATTTTCGTTATACTGGTATTCGTTAAAATGAATTATTTTTTACATAACGATGCATAATAAATTGGTCAGGGTCGAAAAAAAAAGTTTCGTTACACTGAATATTTCGTTATTTTTGCCTTCGTTATACTGACATTAGTTCATTGTAAATGGTTTTGGATTTTATGGTGTATGATATGCATGCAGGGTTTTAAGAGGCTTCTTCTTCTTACATCAGTGCTTAATCTATATATTAAGCTAAAGAATCGTTGCAATAATCTATATATTATTATAGCATCGTTGATATTAAGCATCGTTGCAATAATCTATATATTATTATTATTTAGTTAATCTTATAGGTCAGTATTGTCCAACTTCTCTAAGATCGAGGGCCATTTTTTCTTTTGTCAATATTTCGCGGGCCAAAAAAAGAATCCGATCCTATTCCTATATCGTCAAATATCCACAGCGAGATCAAATGATCTTTCTTTAGGGATAGTTTTGTCTGGCAAAATTCCTCGCCATATGCATGTGCAGTGAGAGCGATTCATGCTGTCGTTAGATGCTTCTTATTACTGCAGCTTCATAAAAACATTTGTTTGATGACGCCGCACCGCTCTTAAAAGGTTTCAGAAGTTTACCGATCGGCTTAAGAATGTTTTGTAAACTTTATAGAATGCGGAAGTTGAAGATTGCATATCAAATAAAGTGATATAAGTTGACGAAAAATTATAAGGTAGATTACAGAGATTTAAAATTTCAAGTGAAAACTTGATTTTGTTCGCGGGCCACAAAAATCCTTGTGCGGGCCGCAAGTTGGGCAACGCTGTATAGATGATTGGCAAGTGACTGATAATTTGGAAGATCAATCAGCCAATAGTGTCATGGATAAACAATTGCATAATAGATTGATTGATTGAAAAGTAAGTGATAGCTCAATCACCCAATGATCTACGAGAATCATCATTTCGTCAATTGTGCAGTCTCATTGTTTCAGTTGCTTCCACTACTCTTACTGCTTATAATCCAACATGCAAGTAATATGTACATTCTTATTTGCATCATTACGAAGTCTTATGTTTTGTCATCAGGTTCAAGTGTTATTTTTATAAAGTCGTCAAGCATTTAAGGTTGCTTCGAGAATTCTCCTCGCCCTTGTTCGGTTTTAAGTATAAAGAGTCATTTTTCCTGTTGTTAATAACATTTGACACGATTGAGTAATCTTTACGACCAAAGGTGATATACGCTTTAGACTCTAAACGATAAAGAAAGCATTTGGAAGATTTTTTTTTTTTTCGAGATGTAAAATATAAACGTCGATTCTATTGTATCTAAAAGAGTGTCCATATACCAGTATTAGAGTTAAAATGTGCAAAGTATGACACGTTATTATTTTTTAAATAATTTATTATGTTATTATTTATTTATTTTTTATGTTAAAGAATACGTAATATTCTTTAATGCTTGGCACATGTGCCTATTAGGCATTTGTGAATAATTTCAATTCTCCCCCCTCTCCCTTCTTCCCAATGACGAAGGTCAACTAATTTTTTTGCAGAATTGGCAATTTAGTCGTTTTCCACTCTGCATTTTGCCAACTTAAAAATTTATATATCCTCTTAACACTAAAATATATTTCCTGTAATTCCTGGAGAAAACACACCCCAAGTCGATGTTGAAATTTACGTGCAAAGCTGTTTTCTTTCATAGAAGTACAGAGTGTAAACAAGGTGTCACATGAATGCATTTAAACTTATTCGTGGGAATTGAGCCTATAATTAATAAATTAAAATATGTTTCATTAGACATCATTTGATAATAATGTACTGAATGTTGCCTTTTTAATTAATTCTGTAACGACTGGATGGCAAATATATTATCAAGTCCGAGAGAATATTCTCATTACAGGTAAGTAATGGAATTCTTATAATGCAGCGGCATAAGATATTGGAAGCAATTGAGACAATGAAACGCAGTTGACGAAACGCTGATTCTCGTACATCATTGGATGATTGAGCTATGAGTCACTTTTCAATCATCCTATGAGCTATGATAGAATTTCTGATCCATGACACTATTGGCTGATTGACAAGCAATTCATAATTCGTAAATCAATCGCGTATAAGAATCAGAGATGTAACAACTGGGCAATGAAGAGAAGGACTTGGTGCTCTGACTTCGAACAGTCATGACGTGTTTACATCGCTCCTGGATTAATGTTTTAGCTATTCATATACTTAACGTACCTAATAACCTTGGGCGAGATCAGGTTAAAACCCTGGTGTAGCCCTTGGTAGGTAGGCTTAGCGAGTTTAGCTTAAATATTACTTAAATTTTGAGTCCTTTTAGTTAGCCTTTCAGGTTAATTTTATCCAGGACAAGTTTACAAACTATACAATCTGGATTATACTACTGGATTTCTAATTTATTATTGATATTTGTATTACTACAGGCCAATAGCCGACTTGAGTTGGCCGCTATTGGCATCGGAAGAGTACACTACCAATAGCTGTCTTAAAGTCAGCCGTTATTAAAAAATAAATAAATAAATAAATACCCCCTCAAGCAGCTGCTTGCCACAGAGGTCTGAGAGGAGCCTGTCAGTTTAAATGCCATAGTAGAAGGTCTGAGAGGATGGCAGGACCTCAGCAGAAAAACGACATATACATCCATGCCTTACTCGGGGCTCGAACCCAGGTCCCTTAGATCAGTAGCCAAGCGCGCGTTATTGGTAGTGGAAAAGTACTTGCCATTGCCGACTCTGAGTTGGCCGCTATTGGCTTGGAAATATACTCTTATATTTTCACGTAAGTTCCCAAAAATCCTCCGTTGACGTATTATTTAATTGCTATTTTCGTTTACCAAGTTCTTGTGTTTACTATCATTTTTATCGCTACTGTTAAAATTGTGTTTATTTTTATTTTATTCGTTTGTCGTTAGATCTTGTATTTCAGCGCTTTTATTCTTTATTACAGTTACTCAGTTTTGAGTTTTTACTGTTTCTAGACAGATTTCTGATACTTATCGGGAATCTGCTCTTTTAAAACTTGTTCTGATCGCTTTTGTCAGTTAATGATCGCTCTTGGCAGTTACAGCTGTTGTTTTGCATTCGAAACTTTTGAATTTTTTCACATTATTTTTGTGAAATTTTTCTTTTTTGATATATTTATATTTATATATATATATATCCTTTGCTAGCTTCATATTCATTTTTTGCTTTATATTTGCAAAAACTCAAATCTTAAAGTAGTAGTACTAGTAGAACACATCACTGAAATTGGATATTCTTACTTTATAAAAGCAAACTCATCCAGAGGCTTTTGGAATCTAAATTAAAGTAAAAGAATTGGTATAGTATTGATAAAATTATAATAATGCAATTTTTCAAGATTTTGGTCATAATTCCTTTTATATTTATAAAGTGTCAAGAATTTTAGAGTTTTTCAAAAATTGAATGAGATAGTTATCAGGACAGGTATTAACTTTGAATTTGTAGAAAATAAAATACTCTGAAAGTCATAAGATAAAATATTGAGTTTTGAAAGTTTTAAGAAATATTGTTTTCTCTCATTATCATAACATTTACAGTTAAAAATAATATGCTCCAATGTATGTAAAGTTTTGCAGTTTGGACAATTAGGAGAATCAATGATTTTATATTGAAAGAGTCTATAGTTAGTTAGTGCCGAATTAGTTTTAATGCGAAGAATGGCATTTATCTCATTTTTTTTCAAATTAAAGTCGTGAAATTTTTTAATTTTGGGATTAATTTTGAAGCGATGGGATTGAGATCTATTATATTATACCAAGATCGCAGTTCTTCTATTAATAATTTTTGTTTGAAAGTTTGGTTTGATAAATAAATGATGGAGTTGGAATATGTGAGTTGTTATTTAAAGCTTCTTTAGCCAACCTATCTACAGTTTCATTATCTTGAATGCCCACATGAGCAGGTATCCATTGTATAATTAAGATATCATTATGAGATAAATGTGTAAAGGTATGAATAAAAAGATCATTTGTAAATAAATTAAAGTTAGTTTTAAGGGGATTTTGAAAGAGGCTAAAAAGTGCAGATTTACAATCTGTAAAAATAACAATTTTAGAGTTGTAGAATTTTGTGGCCCATTTTATGGCTTCTATAATGGAGTAAAGTTCTGTAGCTATGTTCATAAAGGAAGAATTAAATTTGAATTGAGAAGAGAAATTAAATTCTGGGCAAAAGATAGCACCAGAAAAACATTTAGTGTTTGGGTTGGATGACCCATCTGTATAAATTTTGATATAATTATTAAAATGGTTATTAATATATAATAAAGAGAGTTCTTTTATAATTGTGGAGTCATGTGATTTTTTATTAGAGAAACCTGTAATTTTGTCATACATTGGCGGAAAAGTTGTTGTCCAGTAAGGAATAACAGGGTAGTAATCACCGCTTAAATTGTTGGCTGAATTTCCAATAGTTTATTTTTTCCTGGGAATCAAGAAATAATGGAGTCATCAAAGTTATTTATTAGCTTATCAATTATAGGGTGAATTTTATTTTTAAGAATTATTCTAAAAATTTGATTTGAAAATAAATATTTTTGTTTAATGAATAAGGGAGGAATACTTGTTTCAGCATATAAATCAATGTTACTACTCCCTTTCGGGAGTCCAAGACAAAATCTGAGAGATTTGGTTTGGGCTCTTTCCAATTGGGTGAGTCGGAATTTTGCTGCATTTCCAAGAAATTCTAGTCCGTATGCAAATTTTGGAAGGAAGATAGAATTATAGACTAATAGTAAGTTTTTATTAGAACAGCCCCATTTGAAGTTGCCTAAACATTTTAAACAGTTGTAAAGTTTATTTGCTATTAGAATTGCTTGATCAATGTGTGCATTCCAAAGTAGTTTACTGTCAAAAGTAATTCCTAAGAATTTCAGAGTATATACAAGTTTGAGATCACTTTTATTTATTTTTAAATTAAAATATTTTGGATTAGATTTTTTTATGACGGAAAAAAGGAATAATAAATGATTTTTTTCTGAAATCGTTAGATTCCATTCAAGACAATATTGTGAAATTAAATCGAGTTGATTTTGAAGTTTAGTTTTAATTACATAAAGATTTGCACCTGAACACCAATTATGATATCATCAGCATATAAACTATATTTAATATCTTTATCTTTAAAGATTTCAGAGATATCGTTGATATATAAGTCGAATAGAAAAGGTGATAAAATGTCATCTTGAACAATGCCATTTTGAAAATTGTATTATTTTGAATAAGAATTTTTAATTTTGACTCTAAAATTTTTGTTGGTAATAATTTGATATAAAAATCTGTACATTTGACCTTGAATTTTAAATTTGCGAATTTTATTTAATAGTGCACTATGTGAAATAGAATCAAAACCTCCTTTAATATCAAGGGTTACTGCAATTAAGTACTGTTTGAGGTTAAAAGCTTGTTCTACATCAGAAATAAAATTTAGAATCAGATCTTTTGTAGATCTGCCATATCGGTATCCATATAAGTTTCGATTAAATAAATTATTATTTTCGAAGTACCAGATTAGTCTATTATTAATTATACGTTCAAAAAGGTTTAAAAAATTAGATGAAAGACAGATGGCCGATATGACGAAAACTCTTCATCTGGTAAGGAAGTATTTTTTCTTTTAATAATAAAATTATCAAACCATGATTTAGGATAAATATTTGTTTTCCAAAAATTATTAAAAATATATAAAATGTGTTTTAACCACTGATCAGATAAATTGAAAAACATTTTATTATTAAAACCGGCCGGGCCTGGGCTGGTATTTTTTTTCAGTGCTTTAATAGCAAATTTAAGCTCATTGATATTAAACGGTAAATTCAAATATTTTGTATATTCATTTTGATAATAGAAATCAGTTATATTATTAAGAGAATAAGTTTTATCAAGTTTTTTATTTATTTTTTTGAATGATTAATAAAATATTTAATCCGCTCAATCTAGGAATTTGATTAGTTTGAATTTCTTGAAGACAAATTATTACAATATTTTTTACCTTAACTAAATGTTTGATGAAATGAAATTAAGATAAAAGAATTGTAAAATTAGGGTTTGTTCTACCATCCACCGGTGTTAAGGCAAGAAAGGAGTATATCATTTATCACATTAAGCTCAGGGCTGTTGGGAAGAATCATCTCGATGAGTTTTAAAATAAGGCTGATGATTTGCCCTTTTGAGTTGAGATTAAAAGAAATTCCTTCTTTTGAAATAGAAGCTTTTTCTGCAGTACATTCAACTTCTTTTTTGTTTAGTTGTGCAGAAGATTTCTTTGAACCCGTCACATTTTTTTTTTACTTTATCAGCGAAAGACTGCTGTTGTGCAGTTTCATTTTTAGCAGTTTAAGATGTCTTTGTATTAGAAGAGGAAGATGTTACTCAGGAAAGTTCTCATCAATAATATTGTAGTCTGTCTCATTGTCACATGTTTGTTTGGGAAAAGTAATGTCCGTAGCAGAAGCTAATCCTTTTTTTTTTTTGTTTTCAAATTCAGCTTTGGCCATAGCGAAAGATGGCCCCAGTTTAAGTTGCTGGAAAGCTGAATGGCTTTAGCCTTACAAGCTATTAATTTAATTTCACAGCCAGACCATGTAGCCGGATGTGGTCCTCCACAATTGGAACATTTGTAAAATTTAGCTCTGCAGTTCTTGTAGTGATGATGACCACTGCATCGTTTACATTTTTGTATTCCATTGCATCTAGAAACAAGATGACCAAAAAGACAACATTTCAGGCATAAGTTAGGTGGAATAATGTAATTGCGAATATTAAGTCGATTAAATCCAAGGTAAACATGTGAAGGTAGTTTATCTAATTCAAATTCAAGTATGACTTTGTTAGTGGGATAGCAATAAGTTTCATTTCTATTTTTACAGTCTTGTTCGTAATGAAGCATTCGCCTGGCATTTACTACTGTTTGATCAGCTAGCAAATCAATGATATAGTCATTGTCCAGGTTATTTGCAACTCCAGCGATAGTTCCCAAAATAGTTTTGCGAAATTTGGGGAGTTCTACTAATACAGATACGGAAAGAATTTTTTTCAATTGGAATACTTTATCAAATTGTTCTGGAGTCCTGAGTTGCAATAAAAGTTTCCCATTAGAGATAAATTTACCTTCGATGTGCTCACCAAGTAGCTTAAAAAAGAAACGCTAAGTTTTTTTGTGTCAATGGCTCTGAGATTTTCGTTAATGCCAATCAAAACGAGGGCCAAGTTATTGTTCTCCTTAGCATTCTCAATTAATGCAGCAGACAATTTGTTAGAATTTAGTTCCTGTGACAAATTGCTTACATTCACAGAAGTTGTAGGAATATCAGTTTTTGGCAACATTTCAGTGGTGTTCGAACTTGTCAGATGTGACGTCACGTACGGATTCTCTAAAGACAAAGTAAGAGAGTCAGATACCTTTTTGTTAGTATCCATAGAAGCGATGACTTGACCGTTGTATTCACTGATCACATCCAGTTGAGAAGGAAGATTTGTATTATGAGACGGTGAAAGTTCAGACGCTGAACTTTTAGAGGGAGAAATGTCCGATTCTGAGGTAAACTTTAGATCGTCTTCCAAAATGGCGAAGAAGTTTTCAGGATTGGGTTGGGTTGTTTTACCTCTGAGCGGCACTTTTTTTGCACACCATAGGCTAAATGGCCAGGTCACATGGACCCCGAAGGCTCAGAGAAGGTTGGGGGAGGGGACCCACTGGAACAGCTGTTGGGAGACAGATGGTAGTCTCCCGTCAAGGCCATCCAGCGTGTTCTTTAACGTGCATAGGGTATGGCTCTCCCACGCACGGGGTCACGGCTTAACGTCCCATCCGACGGACGGCGGTCTTTCCAAGCCCATCGGTGTCCCCTACTGACCGTGGGCAGGGCAGGGAATTTTGCGGAGATAAATCTCAACGCTGACCCAGCTGGGACTCGAACCTGGGAACTACAGATTACGAGCCTGGCGCGCTACCGACTGAGCCACCCCCGCCCCAGTTTTCAGGCTTGCATTCCTTAAGTTTAGAGGAACTCTTGTAGAGTTTGTTCCGTTTCACTTTAATGTTAGCATTCGACGGCGAGTTTTTCTTTCTTCTACTGCTTATTATTCGTCATACTGCTTTTTATTCGTCATATTTAACTTGAAACGAGCAATAAGAGAGGAACATCAAAGTATACTTGAAAATTCATCAAAATCTATAAGCGGAAAAGCACCAACAAAAGATATTTCACAAGATTGAAGCGAGCGACAGCAGCGCCACAACCTATTACAACAACTGCCGGAAGCCACCAGAGAGAGAATCCAAATATTAAAGCTGTTACATTATGGCTAATTCTGATGTCATGGATTCTCAATCCGTCCCCGTCCTGATAGAGAGCTTCTGCTTCAGTGATGTCACATCGAACGACACAGAGACCGCTGTGGATCAAGTCTCATTGGAACCAACTCAAATGAGTTACTGCGCACAAATTTGTGCTCTTTTATCCGAGAAAAACAAGAAATTGTTCGATCTGAACAATACAATTGAAAAGATGCCTTCTATGAAGGAATTACATGGTCTCCTTCCACACAATGGAGCTTTATTTAATGATGTTATATTTTAAACCGTTTCTGCATGGAAAAGGAAATAAATGAGCACGTTTGCACTGAGCACTGCTCAAGTCAGATTATTGTTTTGGAGTCAATCCAAAATCTGAATCCCACTCCAAAACACGGAATGGATATTTATACAGATAAAAATAACTCCTCTATCAAACCAAAAAAGAGGGTTGTAGGAAAGAATTCCAAAAAAGGCAAAGCTCATAAAAGAGCTCTATCACCTAACCAAGAATCTACTTTTGCTTCCAAGACTAGTTTTTCGGCCTTGGAGGAAGAATTTTTAAATCCTCCAGCTTCAGAGATGGAAGCTGTTGATGCAGTTGGCACTCCAAAAGTAAATGCCAAAAAACTTGGGAAAATCCCACCTATTATACTGAGATCACCGAAGAACTGGATCAACATCTACAAAGATCTAGTTAAACTTGCTGTTGAATCTTTCACAGTCAAATCGTCTGGAGATACTGTATGTCTCCAGACGAAATGTACAGATGACTACCGCTCATCTGTACAATACTGTGAGAAGAAAAATCTTCAGTTTCACACATACAAACTGAAGGATGAAAAGAATCTGAGGGTTGTCTTAAAAATCCTCTCCTCAGACATAAATTCAGATGAAGTCCGTGAAGCTTTGGTGGACCAAGGCTTCACGATAATTAAGATCTCACAGATGAGAAAAGGCAAGGACCGATCCTTGATACCTGTGTTTTTGGCTGAGTTGCCAAAAGAAGCAGCGAATAAAAAGATCTTTAACATTACAGATTTATTCCACCTGAAAGTGCATGTAGAAAGCTACAGGGCTAAGAAAAGCCCAACCCAGTGCCATCAGTGCCAAAGGTATGGCCATGCTCAGAGTGGATGTTATAATTTACCTAGATGTGTGAAATGCGCGGGTGGGCATCTCACAAAGGACTGCATCCGGAAAAAGGATGACAGCCCCCCCCCCCCCAAGTGTGCGAATTGCGGATTAGGGCACACGGCTAATTATAAAGGATGTGTCCACTTTCCTAAAAAGGATTTGAAATCAGATATAGTACAACCAGCGGTTGTTGCTTCAAAAACTGTCACTAGTTCAAAGGTAACACCTGGAGTCTCGTATGCGGCTGTTGCTGCATCCAAAAAAAAAAGACACAGCCAAACCAAAGAACAAAGCCAGATCTGCCCCAAGTACAACTAAATCCTCTGATATTCGAACACATGCAGGTGATCAATTTGATGCGAACATCCTCAATGACCTGAAAGATATCTTCCTGCTTTTCAAAAGCTTTAATGTGTCGAAGATACTTTCGATTATTAAAGGTCTGATGGCAGACTATGAAAAGGCCAATGTCTTGATGGCCAAACTGACAATAGGTCTTAAAGCTTTCGATGCCCTCATCTCAACCTAGGGGCGGGGGTGGCTCAGTCGGTTGCGCGCCAGGCTCGTAATCTGTAGTTCCCAAGTTCGAGTCCCAGCTGGATCAGCGTTGAGATTTATCTCCGCAAAATTCCCCGCCCTGCCCACGGTCAGTAGGGGACACCGATGGGCTTGGAAAGGCCGCCGTCCGTCGGATGGGACGTTAAGCCGTGGCCCCGTGTGCGGGAGAGCCATACTCTGTGCACGTTAAAGAACACGCTGGATGGTCTTGACGGGAGGCTACCATCTGTCTCCCAACAGCTGTTCCAGTGGGTCCCCTCCCCCAACCTTCTCTGAGCCTTTGGGGTCCATGTGACATGGCCATTTAGCCCATGGTGTGCAAAAAAGTGTCGCTCAGAGGTAAAACAACCCATCTCAACCTTCACCTAGATGGCAGCAAGACGCTCCAAAGATCACCTGCAGATTTTCTACTGGAACTGCCATGGAATTCTTACCGATTTGCCAGAGTTTCGCTCTTTTATTGACGGAATCTCAGGCAGATGTTGTTTTGCTAGGCGAAACACATTTGAGAGCTTCAGATGTTCTCAAGATCCCAAATTACGAGGTTTATCGCAGTGATCGTTTTCACAATAGCGGTGGTGGCACACGATCTTGATCAAACGATCAATCAAACATCATTTACTTCCTGCCTTAAACCTCGTCACCATGGAAGCCACTGCTGTGGCTGTACTGGACACCAACCTAGGTACTCTATACTTGGTTGCGGTATATAAGCCACCAACGTCAAAGCTTATGACTGCTGATTTGGATTCAATTTTCGATTCCAACTTACCTACTGTTGTTGCGGGTGACCTTAATGCTAAGAATACTGCTTGGCATTCAAGGGCCAGCAGCAACAGCGGAAAGATTTTACTAGAATTTGCTACAGATAAGGGTCTGATCACCGATGTTCCTAGTGAGCCTACATTCTACTCTTTTAATACTTTACATACACCCGATATACTGGATATGGCCATTTTTGGCAACTTTCTGCCATCTTATGATCTGTGTGTCATAAACCAATTTAACTCTGACCATCTGCCGGTCTGTCTGACTCTGCACCTTTCTATGCCTCTTGTAACTGGTACGCTTAGCCGTACAGACTGGCAACTTTATAAAATCCTTGTCTGTGACAGGATTCTTGGTACGTGTCAACCATTAAATGACAGGACCATTAATGGTGTCATTGAGGATTTTACTAACCTGTTATTGACCTCCAAGAGTGAGGTCAGTGAGGAATTTACACCCAAGCCTAATTACTTTGTCCTGCCACCACACCTAACTCGCCTTATCAAAGAGAAGAATAGGGCGAGGCATGTGTGGCAGAGACGCGGATTATACTCAGACAAGAAAATTTACAATCACCTGAGACTCGAGGTCAGATCTCAGCTCAGAGATTTCCGAGATGACCAATGGAACAAAAAGGTGCAGTCACTGTCAACGACTGACCATTCCATTTGGAAAATGACCAAGGCTTTGAAAAATCCGATGACCAGTTTCCCACTTACACATGGTGAAACTGGTCTCAAATACAGTGATGAAGACAAAGCAGAGGCCTTTGCCGATGCCTTCGAACTTCAATTTACTGAAAACAACGATCTGTCTGATCTCTCTACATGTGAAATGGTGGAGCAGACTCTTTTTAACTTCGATCAAGCTGACCTATCCAGGGTGGATTTTACCACACCCATGGAAATCCAACAGACCATCAAATGCCTTAAACCTAAAAAGGCCCCCGGTCAGGAAGGAATCACTAACAAGATGCTAAAACATCTACCGGCGAAAGCCATAACGCATCTGTGTTCCATCTTCAACTATCTACTCAGACGTCACTTATTTCCAAATGTTTGGAAAAATGACATTGTGAAAGTTTTACACACCCCAGGAAAGGATTCACCTTCCCTACAAGCTATCGTCCCATCGGCCTGCTGTCATCTTTGAGCAAGCTTTTTGAGAGGATCATCATCATCCGACTTAATGTCTTTCTCGTCCACCACCCTGTTTTGCCTGAGGCCCAGTTTGGTTTCAGGCGAAAGAGATCTACAGAACATCAGATCCTCAGGGTGGTGGAGAAAATCGCAGAATCCCTCAACAAGAACGAATGCGTTGCGGTCGTCTTTCTGGACGTGGCCAAAGTTTTTGACCGTGTCTGGTTGGACGGTCTGATTTACAAGCTCATTCATGCTGCCGTTCCGTCGGGACTGATCAGCCTCATTCAGTCCTATCTTGTTAATAGGACTTTTCAAATACAGATAAGTCTGTTATCACTACTAGAAGAGTTGTCTCTGCTGGAGTGCCTCAGGGATTCCTTATGGGCCCGACACTCTTCTCTCTCTATTTACACGATCTGCCTTCTTTTGAACGCATTCATCTTGCTCTTTATGCAGATGATCTTGTCTCCCTCCCTGGGTTCAGCCATTGCTGTTAAAATATTGCAACGCTGCCTGACCCAGATGGGAGATTGGTATGACAAGTGGAAAGTAAAAATTAGCACGGACAAGAATTCTGCCATCCTCTTTACTGGCAAGCGCCTTGCAAATCCTTCATTCTGACTTGGGCATCGACCACATTTACACCCATATTAAGCGCACCTCGAAAACGTTCTTCGAGGGTGTGGCTGAAAATCCAAACGAGATTATTTCTCGTCTTTTACATTACGATCATTCTGTTTTGAATAAGTACAAGAGGCCTAAAACGATGGCCTTCTCTGAAGAGAGCTTCCCATTTTAGGTCTCTTGGGCGATCTGATCTTGCTTTTTTGCTCTTTTAGTTACTTGATCTTCGGGGCCCACCTAAGGGTGATTTACCTTTTGTTTTACTTATGCCAATTGGGCACAACTTTAGATGGAGATGGTTAAGGGCACTGTATTGCCCGGCACATCAAATATCCTATGACGATCTACGATCTACTGCGCGCAATCTGAAGGTCTAAATTGCTTCCACTCACGCTTCGTGCTTTATGCAGCTCCAGGAATTGAAACTTGCTCGCCAAATCGTATAATACGTATAATTTGAAATTTAAGTTCGTGCAATGTTTATATTTACATTTATTTACACACAATATTCGCTTTAGTAAATCTTTTCATCTGAGTGTAGCCTTTCTTCTCACCCAGATTTACGTGTATCAGTGAGCAATACTTTTCTTCCTCTCTTCCGCCATTTCTTCAGAGGTGATGATGAAAAACATGTGCAGGCTGATGAACAGGATCTAGTGTATCATCATAGATGCTTGTGCAGTTTTTGCCAAAATCTGTACTTGTCATGCGGCCCAATAAAATAGCTACCTCATGCAGCTCGTTACCAAAAAAATTTGGTACGCTCATGGCATAGACAAATATCTGAAAATACTCTGCAAAAAGTTTAAGATTTTAATTGAACTTGATTCTTAGATCATCGCCTTTTAGTTGTTGTACTTTTATACTTTTCATCAGAGGTTTGTTTTATCAAGCTGTGATCGTGAAATAAATAATCATTCTTGAAGACTTCAGCGATAGTTTGTGAGGCTGCATGAGCCAAGTGGTTAGCGTGCTTGGCTACTGATCAAAGGGTCCCAGGTTTGAGTCCCGGATAAGGTATGAACGTTTCTGTGTTATCTTTCTGCAAGGTTCTCGCCTGCCTCACAGATCCTCTTTTCGGCGTATTAATCTGACAGTTTCCTGTCAGACCTTTGTAGTAAGCAGCTGCTTGAGGAGTAATATATTATGATTATTATGTTAAGAGATTAATAACAAAAATTAAATGCTGAACTTTGACGTCTGCTAAAATATACTCTTTGCATGGTATATTCAACAATTATTACGATTTATTTTTACGATTATTTTTTACTAATCAGTTAGCCGTGGCCTCATGTGCAGGAATGCCATTACCTTTTTAGATTGCAAAACAGTGGATGATGGCCTTGACTGAAAGCTCCCATCAAACCATAATAGCTATCTAGGACATTGAATTCCTCAACCTATTCTGAACCTGGGGTCGTTGTTACCTGATTGAGTTATTTATACTTTATAATATCGTTTCCAGTCCTCAATGGAAAGTTTCTGTCTCAGCAAACATATTTTATATAAAATATTAATAATTAATGTTATTACAATTAATAATTATTATTAATTATTAATTATAATAAATATTTTAATTTTATACAAACTGGTGTGTTTGATTAATATTTTGAGAATTTTTAATGTGTTATGAGGAATATATATAGATAAAAATTTATAATTTCGACTTATAGATCGTTCAAATCAGTGGCACAGGCAAGATTAGGCGGGATGTTTGGAAGAGGAAGGTTTGAAAAATTTTGCTAATATGCTTGCTAATATAAATTAATGAAACATTGATTTTTTTTAAGAATGAGATATTCCTAGGGGGATAGTTTAACCGATTATTGGTTACGACACTAGTTCCATTATTCATTTCTTGAATATTAATCATTGGTGGTGAAATTAACAAGTGGAGAAACAATTGAGAACAGCTGCTTTAAGTCTCTTAAATGTGACATGTAATTAAGTTTATAACTGAATTTATTATAACTCGTTGAATTATATTATTTATCCAGTTATTTGTATATACTGTATAATAATTTCCCTGACGGTATAGAAAAATACGTTGCCAAATTCTATAATTTTATGTCATGTAAAAATGTTATTTGTTGTTATTGTTTGTTATTTGTTGTTTTGCATTGTTTTCAAGAAAGTAACGATAATCTTAGTTTTCCTTAATTTGAAATTGCAATAATTTTAATCTAATCGTAGATCGTATAATCATATTCGATGTACCGGGTAATAATTTTATCCCTAACCGTTTCCATCATAAAGATATGCCTATTTGGCATGAGTAAGAACAAAATATATAAATAAACCACCCTTAGGTGGACCCCTAAGGACAAACATAAGAAAAACTAAAAAAAATCAGTAAAATTGTATAAGAAACCTAAAACGGGTAGGTCTCCTTAGAGAACGCTACCGTTTTACGCCTCTTGTACTTGTTCAAAACAGTATGATCGTAAAGAATCAGAGAAGAAATAATCTCATTGGGAGGTGAGTTTTATATGTGTATATATATGGTCGATGCCCAGGTCTTTATGGAGTTGTCTGTTAGTGACAAACCAGGGGGCATCGACCGCAGTTCTCAAAACTTACGAATATCTTACGAATATTGGTGGATGTAGTATTCGCCCATATGGGTGAAGCATAGAGAATCGCCGGTCTGATGATCATATTTTAAGCTAGGTATATTTGTGTTTCCTTTCGGAATTAGGTCTCTAGTTTATTGCTGGTACTAGCTGCGGAAATGAAAAAACAATCTCTCGATTTCGATGTAGAATAGAAAGTTTTTATATAGAATAACATTATCCTATGTTGGAGCGGAACATATACCTTGTAGATATTTAAACTGAACGTGTAATTTAAATCTACGACAGTGAGTGCGACTGAATTGAAAGCTTACAAAGTGTAGTACTGGTAATAAATTTCCCCTAATGAGGTAGATATCTATTTTTTGTTTCTTTTTGTTTTTTGGTGCCGACGCCATATATCAAAATGATGTATGTTCAAATTCATATTTCAATGCTACTTTCTACTTTTAGCGGGAAGTTTGCCTCTATAGTAGTACTGTCGTGCTCACACGAATTCCTCCTATGGACACGACTTTGGGAGCCGGAAGGTTCGAGAACATCGGCCATTTGAGCCAGGCGCTATGTGCAAATTCGGCAGAGCGAACTGCAGCGGAGGTCAAGATGACCCCCTGCCCCCCCCTCCCCCACGGCGGTGAGCGCGGACGACGCTCACGCTCGGACCCACGCCAAGGACCCCGGAGAGAGAGAGGAGGGGAGGGGGGTGTCGCTTACCTTTGATCTTCGCAAGACGACCAATAAGGTAGAAGCACATCTCGCTGGGGAGTAAATGATTGGTGGCGAGGTCAGAACAAAAGCGGAGAGAGTTTTCCTCGCGAGTAACGACAAACCTTCTGACGCACTTTTTCTCTGCTTCTCCTCCGAGTCGGCGAGTCGAGTCGCCCTGCTGCTTGGAGTCGGTGAGATGGATGGACATGCCTCGTGACTGCTCTGCGAAAAGTCCAAAACCGGAGACAAAGAAGCGACGCTGCTGGCGGAACATCGATAGAGGACAAGGAATGAGGTAGGGAATCCTTCGCAACATTTTGGGCTCCCATTCAATTATGCAGTGTTCTGCCGCCGTCACTAAACTCCCATAGTGAACTGCTCGTTTTTAACGCTTATAACATTTTTGACCGAGTTTTGGCTAGAAAAGAGACTCTATGGACAGTTCTTGATCTAAACGAACTTTGGCGTATATGATCGGCCTCTGTAATTATCAGAAATTGTATAATTTTGTGCCTAGTTAAGAGATCGAGGTAATAAAGAACTGTTTGCTTGTAACCCCTACGTTTTGTTCAGTTATATACCAACATGGGGGGGAAAGATCGACCGCTTAATGGATGCATATTATTTAAATGAAGGAAGAAAGGAAAAACCCGGGTTATATTGATAGGGTAATTAAAAATAAAATACACAACGCAATCATCGTCGTTTTTGGGGAATTGAAATTAAAGGCTAATTTCTCCCCAAGTTGTGTCCACCCCATCTCCCAGAACTGGTGGGGTGCACAACAAATTGGTTTCCGTGATCAGGATCTTTCGAACCTGTAAAGTTATTGCGGATTGTTAATAGAAAGTTATTATGGATTGTTAATGAAAGTTATTATGGATTGTTAATGGAAAGTTATTGTGGATTGTGAATGGAAAGTTATTGCGGATTGTTAATGGAAAGTTATTGAGGATTGGTAATGGAAGATCTGAAACGCTTAATATGGAATGATGTATGGCTATGTGGAGACAGGCGGCGCTAGAAACTGCTAGTGTTAAAAGTGGAATATTGTACTGTGTTAAACTGTGTATATCTAGTAGGCAATTTTTGAACTAGTTAGAGTGACATATATGTTCTTAGGCAGGATTTTCAGAGGCATCTGTGAAAAAAAATGTATTATTGATTTTCATAAAATATTATGCATAATGAATCATGTGTGTTAATAATTTTAAGAAAGTAGATCAGGCCCAGGAGTAGTGCTGTATAGAAGGATTTTAAGAGATTTCAACTAGGGAATGCTACATTATTTCTGTTAGCTAGGAGTGATGATCTGTTTATGTTACTATTAGAATTGCATTTTTGTACTACACCTCCCTGCACTTCCGGAGGATACAATAAATTCGAGCATCATAACAATATTCAGTACACTCTTTACTCAATAGAAGGCCATGGATAGTCAGGATGCGAGTGCGCCACCCATCCAGGAGCCGTCCCTAACGGCGGGACCCCTCCTGACGGGGTTTGTAAATTTAGTGAACCCGTACGAGGGGGATAGCAGCCGTACTTCAGCAACATTTTTCGAGCAAGTAGAGGGAGTAGGAAAAATTGCACGATGGCGGCCGAGCGAGATGGCCATTATTGCCCGCTCGAAGTGGCGAGGAGCCGCCGCAGAGTTTGTTAATCAATCACCAGAGCTGAGGAACGAAGAAGATTTTAGTACTTTCAAGAGAGCAGTGTTAGAAAGATTTGACAGTGAGACCCCATTAGCCACCCGCTTGCACGAGTTTACTAGTTGTCGGCAAGCTGCGGATGAAAGTGTTAGAGAATATGCTGCCCGCATTCGAACCTGAGCGCATAGCCCTCGTCGAGTATTCTGCCCCCCAGCTCCGAGGCTGCACGATCTGGGCTCAGCCACATGAGCGGCTGAAAACCAGTTCCCTGCGCGTGGCTCGTTCGGTGAACTGTGTGGACGGTAGCGGTCGACTTAACATATTGGTCGCCAATATCTCTTTGGCCCCCATCTGGCTGAACAAGAGCATGTGCATTGCCCAGCTGGAAGCACTTGACACTGAACAGATAGAGCCCCCTAGTGTTCCCCCGAAAAGGAGAAACGTGCCCCTGTCCCTGGAGGATTTCCAGTTGGACCATCTTGGGCCCCAGGAGAAGAATAAATTGGGGAAACTGTTGATGAGAAATAGAGATGTTTTTGCAAGAGATGTCAGCGTATTGACCGGCACAGACACCGTGTACCACGAAATTCACCTAACCGACGACCGTCCCGTGAGACAGTGGGCATACAGGGTGCCATTCGCGCTGCAGGGCGAATTGGACCGACAAGTGGATGAGTTGTTAGAGCAAGGGATAATAAGAGAAAGCGCCTCTCCTTTTGCGTCGCCCATCGTTTTAGTGAAGAAGAAAGACTCTACCTACAGATTCTGCGTCGACTACAGGGCACTAAACGCAAAAACGGTCCCAGACTCGTACCCCCTCCCCCTCATCAACGAAATTATCGACCAACTGGCTCATGCGAAATATTTCAGCTCGCTGGATAAGGTATCCGGATATTGGCAGGTTCCCGTTCACCCACGTGACGTGGAGAAACGACATTCATTAGCAGGAAATGGTTGTTTGAGTTTAACTACCTACCATTTGGACTGAAGAACAGTCCCGCTACTTTCCAGCCTTTACTGGACCACGTGCTAATGGGAATGCGACACGAGCAAGTTCTCGTCTACCTCAACGACATAATGGTGGCCTCCCAGACATTTGAACAACACGCTGAACGATTACAGATGGTATTTGACCGCCTAAGGGCCTACAATTTAAAGTTGAAGCCAGCGAAGTGTCAATTCATGAAGGAATCCCTCACGTACCTAGGACATTTGACTTCCGCAGAAGGGGTCCAGCCGGACCCGCGGAACGTCCAAGCCATCGAAGATTTCCCCTGCCCCCGTAGTGTCCGAAACGTTCGAGCCTTCCTAGGCCTAACTGGCTACTACCGACGTTTCATCGATCGATACGCCGACCTCACGGCCCCCTTAGTTCATTTGGTGAAGCAGGACACTGGTTTTAAATGGTCCCCGGAAGCTGAGGAAGCGTTTCAAGTGTTAAAGAGAAAGCTAATGACAGAACCCCTTCTCCTTTACCCCGACTTTGGAAGGAAGTTTTTCCTGTCAACCGATGCGTCGGACATTGTGGTAGCTGGCGTACTCGAGCAGGAAACGAACGACAGACTCCGTCATCCGGTGGCCTACGCCAGTCGGATGTTGAAGCCCCCGGAAACCCGCTACTCAACGATTGAAAAGGAGGCCCTCGCCATACGTTTTGCCATCACGCATTTTAAACAGTATCTGTATGGACGACGATTCTCGGTCATATCTGACCATTCCCCCCTCACGTATTTGCTGAAGCTTAAGGACCCCTCCAGTAGACTGGCCAAGTGGAATCTGACGCTGCAGGACTACGATTTTGACATCATTTATCGGCCTGGGAAACACAATGTCCCCGCCGATGCTCTCTATCCCGTCACATACAGGCAGTCGAGAGAAATCCCCCTTCCCAGAACCCCTTTGGCGATTTAGCCCGTCTGAGGAACCTACAGCTGGAGGACCCCACTTTTAGGAACACTATCGAAATGTTAGAGAAAAGGGCACCCGAGTCACACACCAGTGCTGCCGAACCTTTTTACCTGAAAGAAGGTATCTTATACCATTTGGCCCCCCCGGCTAGCCATAGCCCCCGCAGGGAAGCAACGGAGCAACTAGCGATCCCCGTCAGTCTTCGAGGACAGATATTAGAATTATGCCACGACAACCCATGCTCAGGCCACCTGGGAGAGTATAAGACCTTACAAAGGGTTAGGTCGGAGTATTACTGGCCTGGCATGTATGCTGATGTTCGAAATTACGTCCAGACATGCACATCTTGTCTGCAACGAAGAGGCTACCAAGAGAGAAAGAAGGGAAATCTGGTTCGAGCCCCACTCACAAGCCGCCCCTTTCAGCGGATAGGCATGGATATTTTAGGTCCTCTCCACCTCACTCAGTGAGGAAATAGGTACGCCCTAGTAATTATGGATTATTTTACCAAATGGCCAGAGGTCTACGCGCTGGCTGACCAATCGGCAGAGTCCATTGCCAGAGCATTTGTGGAAGACTTCATTCCTAAGCACGGAATTCCCACCACCGTTATCAGTGATAACGGGCGAAACTTTACCAGTCGCGTGATGACCGAGGTATTTAGCCAACTGGGCGTCACAAAACAGAACACGAGTTTCTATCATCTGAGCTCCAACGGCCTCGTAGAAAAGTTCAACCAGTCCATAGCCTCCATTTTGTCTCATCTGGTGGCCGACAAGAATGATGTGTGGGACAAGCATCTGCCATTTGTTTTGATGGCTTATCGGAGCGCCACCCACAGTTTCACCCATGAGACCCCCTATTTTTTACTTTATCGCCGAGATGTTGCCCTGCCTTACCAGTTGTGGCAGACGAAGGAACCCCCGACCTACGCCGACACTGAGAGCTATGGCGAGCAACTGACCAACAAGCTGAGCGAAGCCTATGAGTTAGTAAAGACAAATCTGGAAGCGGCAGCTGCCAATCAAGAGAAACAGAGAAGGAAAATAGCTGTGGATAAGGGAAGTCGGCCCGGTGACCTAGTGTTTTTGTATAGCCCACGGGTCCCTCGCCGAAATACCAGGAAGTTATCGAAAATGTCCGCAGGACCATGGCGAGTGTTGCAGCGCCTCACTGAGGTAAACTATAATAGCCTTGGTCACCAACCCCCCGAGGCCTTGGTCACCAACCCGCACAAAATTGAGACAGTGCACGTTGATCGACTTACAAAACTGCAGAAACATCGCTCGTATCTACTAGGCGAGCCCTCTGTTCAGGAGGAACCCACACCGGAAACCCGGATGCCCCCATCATGACCCCTCCCTGAGCCTGAATCAGAAGAAGACGATTGGGAATCGAACCCCCGAGTCGCACTGAATCACACCGCAGGCCGTCCGGTGCCAGCTGCGCGGACGCACCCTGCCAAAGCAAGCCTACCGCCGCCGCCACCACGTGCTGCAGCAGCCAGTCAGTATGAGCTACGACCACGTGGACAAGATGGGAGAGTCATACCGTCCCCGGTCCTCGCCGCAGGCAAATCCTCACAAACCTTGGCCTGTTATGATGTCCACAAACCCGCTGGATCCACACCCCCGCCTCCTCTGCCGCAACAGCCTCCCCGAGTTAGGCGGCGCTTGAGAACATCGAGTACAGGGATGTACGGTGACCTTGACGAGGCGAGTTCCACCTCATGGGCAAACGTCGTTGCGAAGGGACACCTTCGCAGAGTGACGCCTGACGGCGGGACGAATCGCCCTGGTCGTGTCCAACACCCGAGATCTCCGACTTTACACGTATGCACACGCCAGCCATCCATCACATCCCCCCTCCAGCTGTCAAGCGCAAAGGAGCAGTGATGTCTGAGCAGGAAGAGAACGCTCGCGCGAGAAATCGCGAGATTTCTCCCGCGCGCCGTGGCAAATCCGGCTTACATGTGGACTGGTGACGTTTTGAGTGGATTCGTGGGTGGTGAACGAGGTCACACACCCCCCCATTCATCGGATAGGATCGCTGGCCGGAGAAATGACGTCATGCCGTGGCGCTGGTCTCATCTCCCCGGGCGCGGGTTGTGGGCTGCGAGAGCCGCGACATTGGACACTTCAGCATTGTCAACCCCTTTTTCCTTTTTTTTTTGCACGCGTACATTGGAGTTTTTTAGAGTTGCCTTGAGTTTTTAGAATTTATACTGTAGACTATTTTAGTGGATTGTGAATTTATTGACTGAAATGGGATTTGCATTGTAAATTAATTAAGAAGTGTTGAGGAATTGATTGAATATAACTTGAGTTTAATGAGAAAGAATATAGGTTGTAAATTAATTAAGAAGGGTTGAAGAATTGATTGAATATGACTTGAGTTTAATGAAATAGAATTTGAATTGTAAATTAATTAAGAAGTGTTGAGGAATTGATTGAATATGACTTGAGTTTAATGAGAACGAATATAGGTTGTAAATTAATTAAGAAGGGTTGAAGAATTGATTGAATATGACTTGAGTTTAATGAAATAAAATTTGAATTGTAAATTAATTAAGAAGTGTTGAGGAATTGATTGAACATGACTTGAGTTTAATGAAATAGGATTTGCATTGTAAATTAATTAAGAAGTGTAGAGGAATTGATTGAATATGACTTGAGTTTAATGAGATAGAATATAGGTCGTAGATTAATTAAGAAGTGTTGAGGAATTGATTGAATATGACTTGAGTTTAATGAAATAGAATTTGAATTGTAAATTAATTAAGAAGTGTTGAGGAATTGATTGAATATGACTTGAGTTTAATGAGATAGGATTTGCATTGTAAATTAATTAAGAAGTGTTGAGGAATTGATTGAATATGACTTGAGTTTAATGAGAACGAATATAGGTTGTAAATTAATTAAGAAGGGTTGAAGAATTGATTGAATATGACTTGAGTTTAATGAAATAGGATTTGCATTTTAAATTAATTAAGAAGTGTAGAGGAATTGATTGAATATGACTTGAGTTTAATGAGATAGAATATAGGTCGTAGATTAATTAAGAAGTGTTGAGGAATTGATTGAATATGACTTGAGTTTAATGAAATAGAATTTGAATTGTAAATTAATTAAGAAGTGTTGAGGAATTGATTGAATATGACTTGAGTTTAATGAGATAGAATATAGGTTGTAAATTAATTAAGAAGGGTTGAAGAATTGATTGAATATGACTTGAGTTTAATGAGATAGGATTGGCATTGTAAACTAAATTGAGAAGTGTGGAGAATTAATATATGATGAATTAGATTACTGAGATAGAATCTGAATGGTAGATTAATTGAGAAGTGTTGTAGGATTGATTGAAAATAAGTTAGTTTACTGAAATAGAACTTGAACTGTAGATTAATGTGAAGTTATTAGAAGAAGAGTGTAGATATTGAATTTTAAGCGTATGGGAGTCACGTGATGGTAGGCACGGCGACGACCTGCGCCACCTATACATGTGTGTGAATGCGGAGACCCAGTGTTGATTTTTTCCTCCTTTCCTTTTCATGGTACCGCTCTGGAGTCACCAGCGGAATGACCACCACAGAGACGGCCCCGGAGGGCCCCCAAACCAAGCGATCCTGGCTCTCGGCGAGTGGGAGGTTGCGCTGTGCGACCACACCTTGGACTGGAGGAGACGATCTGTGTCCAAACCACCCACGTGCCCTTCAACAAGTGATGTGCGCCGAGTGCGACGAGTGATGTGCGCCGTGTATGCCTAGTGATGTGCACTATTTTCGACGAGTAATGTGCACAGTGTCCTGGCCAGCTCCCCATGAGCCTTCCCGCGCCCCCACCGACTCCCCCCTCTCCCTAAAGGGGGATAGGTGTGTCGTGCTCACAGCGAATTCCTCCTGTGGACACGACTTTGGGAGCCGGAAGGTTCGAGAACACCGGCCATTGAGCCAGCCGCTATGTGCAAATTCGGCAGAGCGAACTGCAGCGGAGGTCAAGATGACCCCCTGCCCCCCCCCTTCCCCCGTGGCGGTGAGCGCGGACGACGCTCACGCTTGGACCCACGCCAAGGACCCCGGAGAGAGAGAGGAGTGGGGGGGTCGCTTACCTTTGATCTTCGCAAGACGACCAATAAGGTAGAAACACATCTCGCTTGGGAGTAAATGATTGGTGGCGAGGTCAGAACAAAAGCGGAGAGAGTTTTCCTCGCGAGTAACGACAAACCTTCTGACGCACTTTTTCTCTGCTTCGGCTCCGAGTCGGCGAGTCGAGTCGCCCTGCTGCTTCGAGTCGGTGAGATAGATGGACATGCCTCGTGACTGCTCTGTGAAAAGTCCAAAACCGGAGACAAAGAAGCGACGCTGCTGGCGGAACATCGAAGACGACAAGGAATGAGGTAGGGAATCCTTCGCAACATTTTGGGCTCCCATTCAATTATGCAGTGTTCTGCCGCCGTCACTAAACTCCCATAGTGAACTGCTCGCTTTTAACGCTTATAACATTTTTGACCGAGTTTTGGCTAGAAAAGAGACTCTATGGACAGTTCTTGATCTAAACGAACTTTGGCGTATATGATCGGCCTCTGTAATTATCAGAAATTGTATAATTTTGTGCCTAGTTAAGAGATCGAGGTAATAAAGAACTGTTTGCTTGTAACCCCTACGTTTTGTTCAGTTATATACCAACATGGGGGGGAAAGATCGACCGCCTAATGGATGCATATTATTTAAATGAAGGAAGAAAGGAAAAACCCGGGTTATATCGATAGGGTAATTAAAAATAAAATACACAACGCAATCATCGTCGTTTTTGGGGAATTGAAATTAAAGGCTAATTTCTCCCCAAGTTGTGTCCGCCCCATCTCCCAGAGCTGGTGGGGTGCACAACAGTACCATCGGCGCTCGTGATTTACTCTAGTGTCGACCGGTTCATCTCTTTCTCGACATCTGAAAATAGCTTCAAGATTCGTTAAGAATTAGAATTCTTACCATAATTTGCTTTTAAATAACAAGCAGACAAACTTTTTCTTATGATTACTAACATAGGGAATAGTCTATTAATCATTGACATTTGGCATTCTTACATTTCACATTGCACGAGATATAGAAATGTATCGAAGCGCGGTGCTAATAATTTTCATCGTTCTTTACAAAGAGTTAGTTGCGATGATCAGTGGTTTGATGGAGAAAATACGGAGCAATATATTAATAAATTTAAGAATAACTTACTTTTTCCCAAAAGAATCAAATGCGTTTCCTCCTGTACCCGCTTGCTGATAATTGAGAACTACTCCCAACCGGAAAGGTGTATCTGGTTTGCAAGGTTACTTTGACTTAGAATAATCGTTTGATGGGATGCTTTTAAATAATAAAACTTGTTTATTGCAAGAATTAGCTCACAGTACTTTATCATTTGTTTGTATTACACAGTTTGGATATTATATATTTAATCTAATGTTTTGGTTTATAATTAATGTTTGCATTTCTAATATATATATATTATTGATGTAGATATATAACAGAATTCGTCAAGAAATTCTGCAACAGCAACAGAAGGCCAAGAAAACAGTAAGCATTTAATTATATTTTATATGTTGTTACTTTGAATAAAAGTTATCAATCTTCGAAAATTAAAACTTAATAGGCCAAGAAATGTTAGTCAAAATGTTAGAAAATTGAAGTCGGGTTTTTTGGTATGTAATGATTTTAAGTTGAGAAGATAGAATTGAAGAAAGTTGGTGCTTTAACTTTGTGAATCTAAATGGAAGTAATTTTCCAAACCTCAAATAACACTTCTTTCCATTAGTATACAAAAATAAATTATTATATTAAGGTAATAAATAATTAATATTCAGGTAATAAATAGCTTATTATTACTAGTATGAAATTCAGTTAGGCAGAAGAATTTAGTTACAATAAATGTCAGACCAAAACGTTTTTTATAAATATATCGCTGCTTACTTCAATAAATGTTTCTATTGGAAGTGTGAAGTCTTTTCATGTGAAAATATATAGGCAACATTTTAACATTATAGGGCAACATTGCAACATAAACGTATTTTTGATTCAGCCATTAACGAATTTATTTATTCTTTGGGAATTCACGTCTGAAGAAAAAAACAGCTCTGTTTATGATAATAAAACTTCCAGAGAAGTTCTTTCTATTCTTTTTAGGACTCCATCTACTGAAAGGATATCTCTTAGCCCTATTGGCAAAATATTCTTCCCTTCCTGACAAGGAAACCAATCAATAGAAACTAGAATTCAGATTCTAAAATTATCTTTTGCCATAGAAAAAATGCTAAGCGCAAAGTGTGAGTGGAATCAACTGAGACCTTGAGACTGCGCAGTTCAGATATCTTTGATTCCTGCAGGTGATTGATCTTCCGATTTCTCATTACTTGCCAATCAACCATTAGTGTCGTGGATCAACATTTGCATTATAGTTCATTGGTTGATTGAAAAATGGCTGAGACTCAATCAGCCAATGATCTATGAGAATCATTGTTTGGTCAACTGCGCAGTCTCATTGTCTCAATTGCTTCCACTACGTTTCGCCACTGTGAAATGCAATTCTGTAAGAGAGAGAGAAGCTTGGAATCAAACTTTTATTTTGAAATTTGTAACATATTCATGGAGGATCCAATACTGCCCTCCAAAACCGATCTGCAAATATCGAAGAGTGAGCCATATCTCTGGTTTCACACTTTCCTTTAATATATGGAGGAGCATCTGTTAAGTCTGCTGGTCTTTTCGGAGGAACTGAAACGCTGAGCTGTTTGGCACAATATAAATATAATTGCTCCTGCGCCATAAAACTCCAAACAAACAACCAGAAACGCTGAGCAAGTTTTACTGCAAGCGAAGCAGATATCTGCGGGCTAAAATAAAATTGAAGCATATTTGTGGAGTTTTTTTCTTTGTAGGTCAGCTAATATTGACGAAGATCTTAATTATACTAAGATCTCAAACATCACCAGATTAAAGAACAAATCGAAGCCTTGCTGGTGCTCATGACATACATTAGAGACGAAATTTTAGGCTTATGTCTTTCTTAATAATGTGACAAATAACTTCATGGTTTCGTTAGGAATTGAAGTGCTGCATAAAATCTGCATGAAATTAATACGGCACGAAGTATGTGACTATTTTGCCACTAATCAACAATTTTTGTTTGCTCCAAAATGAGTTAAATAGCCTAGTTATAAGGTACTCGAAGTTTAGGGCAGAGTCGGTGAAGTAGATTCATGCTTTAAGACGGAGAAGAGTTTTCTGTTAAGACCTTACATTCTATTCTGTATCATGTAGAGCAGAGGCTTCCCAAAAAGGTAAATTCAAATGATCGCTCCTGTTTCAGGAATTAGAAATCTGCTCCTGATAACGTGAAAAGAAAACGAAAGTATCCAATTTTGTTCTCCCAAACCTATTTGGAAACATAGAGGAATGAGCGACAGCTAAGGCTTATTCATTAGTTTACTATATACACACTCTCAACTGTTTAATCTTTAGAATACCAGGATCAGTTAGATACAATCTAGGAAAATTTACCTAAATTACCAGGATCGTTGAGATCGATCGTCTGTATAACATACCTAATTTGCTTTACATTTTATTACTAATGGCCACTAGTACTCAAAGGGTTAATATTCCTGAAGAGCATTTTTGAAAGGTTTCGGACAGCGATTTAAAAATGTGAGAAAAACTCTGGCATTCAAATGTTTAAAGACGTGTAATTTCAAAGTTCCTTTATTTTCTCTGCGTGTTCCATAAAGACATAAAGTCCCTAAAGACTTTTTTGTTTTATTTTGACATAAATGTACATTATTACAATGTAAAATAACCCAAGAGCATCAGCTCATCAGTTATTTTAATATTTAACACAATAATAAAGTAATGACAACATAGCTTAACATATATTATGTACAATCTCAAACATTAATGATAGTTGAGATTTCCATTTACAGAAAAGTGTACATATCCTGTTTCCGAGCAGCAATGGAAAAATATATAAATGATTTCATTTTTCTATACAGATTATTTTTATTTTTGTGCTCGTGTAGATAGAAAAGGGAAAATTTTAGCAGCATGAAGCTTAAAGTATGAAACTATGGCTCCATACCAGTTATATTTCGGAGGAACTTCTTCAGTTTTCTTTATGTGTGGAATATCCACAACTGTAATTTCTGAGATCAGGTGGTAGAGAATTAAATGACTTAAGTGTAACATATAAATAGTATTTGTGAAGTATTTCTTTTTTGCGTTGGGAACAACATATGTCATTTCTTCATTTCGCAAACAATATTTATTAGTTTTCATTTGAAACTCAAGATTATGTTTATAAAGATAAAGCATAAGCTTGTACAGTCGCTCAAAAAAGTAACCGAACACTATGGTTGATTACAGAATTCAGAAAAATATCTTCCAACGGTTTTTTTTTTAGAAATTAGTGATCTGGCAACTTTCGAAGGTTGCCAGATCACTAATTACTAAAAAAATCGTTGCCAGATATTTTTTCTGAATTCTGTAATCAACCATAGTATTCGGATACTTTTTTGAGCGACTGTACGTATAAAGGTGTCTTAAATGAAATATATTTAATTAACAGCATTTATCACATATTTTTCAATTATATTTGTGGAAGGTTTATATTGTTTATTGTTTCGTTTTGCAACCTAAACATGGGTATTATTGCAGTTTTATAAATTCCACCACAGCATAAAGTCCCATAACTCAGGGCAGACTGGATCCAAGAAAAGTACAGTATCATTACCATATCATTATTCAATATTTTTCTTAAACACTACACCTGTGAAACACTGATCTAACTTTTCTGGTGTACTTATTTATGTAAGGTTTCCAGTTCAATTACGGACAATATTTACTCTAAGATAATCAGTCTCTCTGACATTTTCTATTGGATGTTACTTACAGTGAATCATTTTAGAACAATGTATAGAATGTAAAGATCAATGTATAGAATGTAAGAATCAATATAAGAATTCATGACATGAATTCTTACATTAAAAGAACTATTCTCTTTGTTTTTCAAAAAATATACCATATATTTTGTCTTTGAAATATTGATAGTTAACTCATTCAATTTGGACCATCCCCAAAATCAGATAACACATTATTTGTGATCCTAATCAATTCATCAAGGTTATCAGCACAGAATGTCACTGCAGTGTAATCCGCAAAAATCCGCAAATGTATCGATCTTTTCATTTATATTCAAGAAGCAAAAATCAGGAACAAAAATAAGCAAAAGTGCTGGACCTAAGACTGACCTTTGAGGCACGCTAAATGTAATAGTCATTTCAGAATTAATAGACCATAAATTTTTACAACTTTTGTTCTGTTATGTAAATAACTTCTGAACCATTGTAAAACAATGCCTCTGATTCCAATTTGTTCTAGTCTACATAGTAACATCCCATGTGATACTGTCTCAAACGCTCTTTGAATGACAGAAAAACATTAAGGGTTTGTTTATTTTTGACAATATTTCTATGATTTTAGTAAAGTTGAGTAAGGCATCCTCGGCACCCAAACCTTTCCTAAATCCAAAATGATTTGGGTGAAAAAAGGTTTTAGTTGTAAGAAAGTCAGTTAGTCGTTTTTGACCAGTTTTTCTAAAACGTTCCCAAAATCTAAGATTACTGATATTGGTGTATAATTGGAAAATATTATTTATTTACCTTTTTATAGTATATTAGTAGTACAACTGCTTTTTTTTAATACATCAGGAAAAATTCCATTATCAAGAGATAACTTATAAATAGGGGTTAAGTATTTGACAATATAACCCTTACACTCTTTTTTAAAGTGGTTGTAGATACCCCATTAACCCCCACACTTTTGCTATCTTAAAATTTCAGAATTATATTTAATCTCATCTTCAGTTGTAGGCAATAGAAACATTGTGTTATCATTCCGAGTAACGTGATGAATATTTCTATTTGGAACTTTAGACTGAACTCTCTTAATGTTTCCTGTAAGACTAATAATGTGCAAATTAAAATCATTTGCTAATGCCTTTATCTTCAGATCATTGTTTAATTTGTCCAAAGAATTTGAAAGAACTTTGCGTTTTTTATTACTATCGATTAAATTATTCACAAATTTCCATTGTTTCTTGCAATCTCCATGACAATTAACAAATTGTCTTCTATAGTAATTATTTTTAGCATTTACAATTGGCATATTAAGTTTATTTCTAAATGGTTTTAAAATTTGTCTCATGAAGAACATTATACGGATTTTATTATGTAAATGAACATTTTATCTATTAGGTTTTATCATATTTCTGATATCAGTAAAAGAGGAAATTTTGCTATTTACCATCCTTTTACCAGTGTATTGCTTAAAATATTCAATTTGTTCCTGTAGTTGATTCAGAAAAAATTTGCAAACAGAGTTAGGATTATGGTCATATAGTATTGCAACCCAGTTACATTTCTTTAAATTATCACATAAAACAGAATAGTCTATTCTATATCCGATATTATGAGACTCATTTTGAGAATGGAAACTATCTGAATTAGAAAATTCAATTTTAATAGCTACAGGATAATGGTCAGACATATCAGCAGTTACCATTGCAGCACTAATATTAACAGCATTTGCTTTCCTAGCAAAAACATGATCCTGACATAAAACAGTAGAACCTTTTTCTATAGTCTCACTAGTTACGTAGAACTGGAATCACTGAGATGAGAGTAAATCTAGATATTCATTCACATAATCATTTTTTAATAGTAAATCAACATTGAGATCGCCACTTAGAATTACATTTCTACTCTTAATTCTTTTTAATACAGTACCCAGTTCCTCACCAAACTGGTATGGAATATACTGATAAGAATGATATAAAGTAAGTGTATAAAAATCGTGTTTACTTGTAAACAAACATAATGATTCAGCTGTTAATATTTCAATTTCTACCTGTGACACAAATATAATATTTTTTTTACAGAAATCAATGTTACCAGCTTTATGTTGTCTGCAAGCCGCGAAGCGTGAATGAAAGCAATTGAGACCTTCAGAGTGCGCAGTTCAGGCATTTATGATCATTACATATGATTGATTTACCGAATTATCAAATACTTGTCAATCAGGCAATAGTGTCAATGGATCAACAAATTGAATCATATCTCATTGATTGAAAAGTGGCTGAAAGCTTAATCAGCTAATGCCTGCGGCAATCCTTGTTTCGTCTACTGCATAGTCTCATTGTCTCAATTGCTTCCACTTCGCTTCGTCACTGTTGTCTACAGTTATAAATTTTAATATACCATCTAAATTATATAAACAGACCTCATCACTTTCTATCCAGATTTCAGTCACAATAATTACATCTAACTGATAGTTACTGCTATAAACAATTTCATCAATATGACGGAACTTGTCTGATACTGGGTATATTATTAATATTTAACATACTTAACCCATTTTAGTTAGTGATATGAAAAGAGTTTAATTTATCAAAATCTTAGTTATCATGGACAATATCATCAGTAAAAAAAATCATCATTCACCTCATCATCCATTAATAAATGAAAAACTATTAAAAACTCTCTTTTCTAATTCAAAGATTATCAGGCTATCCCATCTTGCCTCAAAGTATCATATAAATCAGACCTTTTTCTAATTCTTCAAATCTTTGAATTTTCTGAAAGCCTCATAAATATTTTTTCTTTTTCAATCCAGAGGTATTTAAAATTAAAACATTTCCATACCGTTTAGCCTTAAACAAGAGTTGTTTAAGAGCAGTAGTCAAGTGTTCATTTAAATAAACTTTTGATTTTTTAAATTTTACGTCAGTGTCAAAGCAAGTGAGATTGCAATGACCATTTTTATTTGCTTGAAGCCACTTATATCTAATATCTTTGGCTCGTAATTTTACAATTTTTGGTTTGTTTTTTGATTTATTTGTTATTGGTACCCTGTGAGCAACAATAATATCACCTTTATTAACTGTAACATTAAATGTATCAGAAATTTTGCTTACGATTAATGAGACGTTTTCATTTGGTTCCTCAGGCACACCAATTGCCTCCAGATTCTGATTTCGAGAATAATTTGTAGATCTTGAACTTCGTCCATAACCTTTTCAAGTTTTTGCTTTAAATTTCTATTTTCAACTCGAAGTTCATGGCTTATTTTTTTTATCTCAGCAATTTCATTCTTCAGCAAATGCATTGCGTTGATAAAATCAACGATTTTGTTTGAAGAAAAATCAGCAGAAGTTTAATTCTTTAATATTCTGTTTGATTTCGCAGATACAGTCTACAGAAAATGATCAAGCTTCATACCTGAACTATAACCCTCATTGTCCCTTGTTTCCGAGTCTAGTGAAGCTCCCACACCAGAGCCCATGTTAGGGTGAGCGGGAAAACGCCAGTATTTCCCGCCAATATTATCGCCATCTTGGCTCATCACGGTCACTTCTTCTGAATCACCAAATTTGCACTGCAAACACAAAATTTTTCTTCTTCGTTTTACTTAGACTACGGTTATCACTATCCGTAAAACCTTCACATAAATAATGATAGATTGCTTTACATTTAGAACTATTAGATTGCACAAATTCATTAGCCATGTTGCATTTAAAAGGCAGGTTTTTCATTTCGTATATAACATTGTGCTCGTGCCGTTTGTTTTCCTTTAACGGCAAATATTCTTTGCATGAGTGACTCATTGAATTAATATCATATAGATTAATAATTAATATCATCATACTAGAGACCATATTCCTATTCCCCCAATGAGGCACTCTCATTCCATCAACGGAGTAATAATACTTGAGACCACAGACTTAATCTCCTAGCATTGTGTACCATGAACATTGACAGCAGTGCTTCAAAACAACGAGAATACCCATATGATGACATAAGTCTGCTTTATACGGTACTATTTTTTGAAAGTATATGAATGTATTTCTTGAAAAATAATAAAAAATATTTCGATACGAATGAGTGCATTTAATTTGAGAGAACTAATGCAGATTTTAGAAAAACAAAATGAAAAAAGAAATGTGGTTTGTTCCTTCCACAAAAAAATATCAGATATTTTTAGCGAAGATCTTTGCTATAAAATTGTTAGCGAGCTGTTCTTCGAAAGAGAGTATTATTTTAATGATCAATCCAGGGCTCTGCCTTGTTTATTTTGCTCCTTCGGCAAGCGAGGGAAGATGTCTGCGTCAGGGGAAATATTTATTATTAATAGTAGAATATGAAATAATTTCGTAAATATATGTAAATTAGGTGGAATATTGTTTTCTTCAAACCTTGGAACTTAACATGTTAATAATAATTTTCATAATTCTTTAAAGTCGTGCTACAACTATTCCATTTTGCAGTCGAATTCGATCTAGTCCTCATAAAATTGGAAACCCCAGTCGAGCAATGATCCTTTCCTACAGGCTAGACTAGACCAACACACTGTGTGCGGCTCAGTCGATAACACGTCAGGCTCATAATCTGCAGTTCCTATGTTCAAGTCCCAGCTGGGCATGAGATTTATCTCCGCAAAACTCTCTGCCCTGCCCATGGTCAGTAGAGGACACGATGAGCTTGGAAAGGCGGCCGTCCGTTGGATGGGACATTAAGCTGTGGCGCCGTGTGCGGGAGAGCCATACCCTGTGCGTTAAAAGAACACTTTATATAACTTTTACGGGAGGCTATCATCTATCTCCCAACAGCTGTCCAGTAGATCTCATTTAATATTGCTTATTTAAATAAGGCAATCTAAATAAATAAGAAAAGAATGTGAGCTGAAAATAAAATTATATTTTTGGGAATTTTTTACGCTTTTTATAAGTTTTCTTTTACCCTTCACTCTCAAGTGACAAAATTAAAAATATAAATAAATTAAAAAATTAAAAAGTATCTATCTTCCTATATGCGCCCTGAAAAGTAGAAAATAAACTTAAAGCATAACGATGGTGCAATCAGTCAGTGAATTCGTATTAACTTCAAGGGAAGATACGGCGCAGCAATATTGTTGAGTAGTTTGAAGCGAACTCGAATTCAGTGACATATAACACCCTCGATATCCTTTGCTTTTATAGCACCATCGAAAAGCTTTGCAGATAGCATCATCGATCGTTGACAGATAGATAGTTCCATCGATATGCTTTGCTTTAGCTTGCATCGATTGCTAGGTTTATTATTTACTTTTTAGAGCAAATATAAGAAGATAGGTACTTCAGTGGTAAAGGATCACAGGATGTGTCCTGTAGATATGGAATTCATGAAATAAAAAGCTGAAAAAATTGATTTTACCATGAGTGGGATTCGAACCTACATCTCCTGGAAACATGCTAGTTATGCTAACCACTACACCAATGTTTCCCAAAGTGGGCGAAACCGCCCCGGGGGGGGCGCTGGAACGATCCAGGGGGTCGATAGTAGCCTCGGGTGCAATTGGGGGGCGGTGGAAGCATAAAGAAAGAAGGGAAGATAAGAAAATTTTGAAAAACCTTTCGTACATGTTTAAATGTTGTGTAACATAGAGTTAAAGTCGTAGTGATTATTTTCCAAATAAACATAAAATTATCCTTCATTATCTTAATTTTCTGTGTGTAATGCGAATGTTACTATGGTTGATTTTAATAAATAATTTTACAATTTCGAGCTTCAAGATGTCTTATTTACAACATCTTTCTTTACTATGTTGTAAGACGTAGGTAGAAATATGGATACATAAAAGAACGCAAATTTGTCACTGCATCTTCCTGTTTGTTCTCTTAAAGAAGGTAGATTTCCAGGGGGGCGCTGAGTAATTTTTTTCTGAAAAGGGGGCGCTAGGACAAATAAGTTTGGGAACCTCTGCACTACACCATCATCGGCTAACGTTTTTTCTTCAGCTGGTGTGATATATAAACTTTCTCAAATTTTTACGTGATTCACACAGAGACTCCATCTTTCCGGGAAGTGGATAACTGTGGTATCACTTAGAGATGGAATTTAATATTTGTCACTCACGCTCATGGCCTTAAATCTATAATTCAATAGTAAAGAATCACAGGATGTGTCCTGTAGACATGGAACTCATGAAATAATAAGCAGAAAAAAAATGGTTTTGCCGTGAGTGACAAACATTAAATTTCATCTCTAAGCGACATCACAGTTGTTCACTTCCCCGATAGATGGCGCTACTGTGTGAATCAAATGGGGGGGGGGGGAAAGGGATAGTTAATAAGTCATACCAGCTGAAGAAAGAACGTTAGCCGATGATGTGTAGTAGTTAGCATACCTGGCACGTTTCCAGGATATGTGGGTTCGAATCCCACTTGCGGAAAACCAATTTTTTAGCTTACTATTTCTTGAGATAGGTGCTTTTTAATTTTTTAAAATTTATTTAGAAAATGATATATCTCATAAATATTGACCACATTTTTCTTCACCCTTTTTTTGGAATCGTATTTGTCTAGGAGATGACACAAGCTTTAATTTGAGATATAATTGTTAAGGTAGACTCCTCCTCCGGAATTTACGTCACGCTTTGGAGGAGGAGAGAATGATGTGAGGCATAATTCGAAGTAGTCTACGACGGTCCTCATATCAGCATCTTGTTTGATACTTAACGTGTTACTGAATGCCTTAGCGTTCGGAAAATAACAGTAAAAGAACGAAAAACCGACAATTGATGAGTGAAAAACAATAGAAGATAAATAAAAAGGACACGACATGAAATCACAATCGAATTTATTGAACAATTTCCGTAGGATAGTACCAACAGTTAATTTTTCACACTCCTCACTTTTATGAGGCGTGAAGCATGAGTGGAAGCAATTGAAACCTTGACTGAGCGGTTGAAAAATTTTTGATTCTTACAGGTGATTGCTACACCGAATCATCTGTAACTTGTCGTCCAGCCAATAGCATTATGGATCAACAATTGCATCATGCATTATTGGTTGATTGAAAAGTTACTGAGAGCTGAATCAGCGAATGATCTATGAAAATTATTTCGTCAACTGCGCAGTCGCATTGTCTCAATGCTTCCATTGCGCTTCGTCGCTGACTTTTATTAAATAAGATTATCAACATTAAGAGAGCTCTGCATTTTGTTTGTATAACAATAATTTTAGTGGGTCGCGAATATTGTAAAATTGGGGATTACTAATGTACGAGTGTAACTGTACTTCAAAATAAAGTGTTGTTTTAACGTCCAGTCCAAAACATGACTAGCTAATTTTACGCCCTGGACAAACGATGGGAGATGTTCACTCCGGAAGCAACAGTTATTTTGCAATCTATCGAATACTTAATTTTTTCATATAATAATAATTGACTATGTAGTAATTTGAAATTGCATCCTAAGTTTAATTTGCGCCAAGTGGAGATGCCCCACTCGCCCCTTCATTGGTACCGTCTTGATCCAATCCTTTGGATTTCGACATATATAAGTTCACAGTTGTTACTTTCTCATTGGAAGAAAGAAATTAAATATCCAGAGAAAATCTCAACTTTCGTAATTTAGGGGAAGAACATACATGCAAATTTCTGATTGCATTTCGTTCGTAACTAGTGTTCACATTGTGTGAAAGACAACGCAGAGTCTTGTAATTGTTTTGACGGATTGAGAAGGGGGAAGGAGGAGAAACCTCAAGAAAAGGAAGGGACTTTTTGCCACTAATAAATAAAAAATAAAATAAATACCTCCTCAAGCGGTTGCTTACCACAGAGGTCTGACAGGAGCCTGTCAGTTTAATACGGCATAGTAGAGGGATCTGTGAGGATGGCGGGTCCTCAGCAGATTTTTTGCCAACTGCACACGGTGTTCCCAGGACTGACAGCGCCCAAAGCTGCTTAACTTCGGTGATTGCCACTAATACTTATCATTATTTTAAATGAAACTGACATATTTTTGAGAAACAAAATTTTAAAATGGTAACCAAAATTATATTCAAAGAAAGGTATATAAGATCGGGCTTTTATTTATGTTGTCATTTATTCATGTTTCGGTTCTGATAACATGAGAGGGGAGTCCCAAAATTTTTAACTAGGGACCAGAATTTTCGGTACTGTTTCGGTTTAACTGGGGACCAGAATTGCTTAATTTGGCATTGGTGTTTGGTACCTCAATTTATTTTTAAAACCGACCACACGAATATAATGAAGCTTTTAATCATATTGAAAACAATTTTTTTATACAGTGTTGCATTTTATTTACAGTTCAAATGCATCGCATCATCTACGCTTGCCCCACTATTGCAAATGTCTTTTTTATAATATTTCGTAAGTTGCAGCGAAATTAACTGCATAGTTTTGATCATTTTTTTTTCCTTACTGTCAAGTGAGATGAATTGTTTTTTTGATTTTTCTAGGGCTGCCTGAATCGAGACTTTCGGAAAGTTTGAAAAGAGACTGAAAAAATATTTAAAATCATCTAAATTATGTCTTGTTGTAAATTGAATTTTTTCATTAACAGTTTGTCTATCTGTATTCCACAAAAATGACATAATAATGTTTTCATCTACATTATTGAAATCCAAAGATCCTAAAGATTCAGATGAATGCCAAAATAATAAAGATGATGATCTTGAAGAGGGAACAGATGACGAATTGAACCTAGAGGATAAAGAAAAGTAAGTGTAAGAACCTCAAATTACATCAATTAATCATTAATTTTTCAAGTAAATTAAATGACTTTTGTCAATTAATGACAGTTTTCCTCTATAATCAATAAATTAATCATTTTGCACTAGAACTCAACATTTCACTTTTTCCAGTTTCGAAACTTCATAATTTTGCTATTCTTGTAAAGATCACTGCCTTTTCTTTTTCTCATTTTCAACAGATGGTAGGCTTTTTCCTGCTTTTTATCTTTTTCCAAATGTGAGATCATTTCACATATGAGATCTCCACGATAATTCTTTAAACACGCTGATCTGCAAGCTTCAGAACCCTACTGCTTCCACCTTACAGCCTGGAGAGCCTGGAGTAATTTTGGAGTATCATGATGAGAAAATTCATTGACATAGAGGCAGTGTCGGATCCAGGGGCCAGGGAGATCTTTCCCTTCAATTCGTTTGAGAATGAAGTAACTGGAACGGAGACGAATCATCATCATCATCCTGAAGCAGCCATGGACTACGGAGGTCCAAATGCACCGTGCAGTTTAATTCTCCAAGCATATCTGTCCTGAGCTACATCTGCTGTATCCGGCCACAGCACACCAATTTTAACAAGGTCCTGTTTGACATTTTCCGCCCACCGCATCCCACTTCTCCCCCTCCTTCTGAGGCCTCTAGACACACTGTTCATAACCCTATTCGCCAATCTATAATTATCCATACGGGCAACATGGCCAAATCAGCGGACTCTCTCTCTGCACAATATGCTGCTTAAAGGAGGTTGCAGACTCCTTTGCCTAAACCCATCATTAGTTACAAAGTTAAACCTCTTAACACCCAAGATACTGCGTAAGCATCTGGAATCAAAAGCATTTAGTTCCTGTTATCTTGTTTACAAAGTGTCCACGTTTCACTACCATAACTAATCCCAGAAAGAACCTAACTATTATACAGTCTAATTGTAGTCTTTAGGTGCATACACCTATTTCTCCACACTCTCCATAGGTTCTTCAATCCCTATTCGTCTATTAATCTCATGCCGCACATCACCAGTATTTGTTACTTAGCTCCCAAGTTAATTAAACTATGATATCTGCTCAAGACTGCAACCATTCGGATTAACAGAATCACAGCCTTCCTGACCAATTTTCATCACTTTAGTTTTCTCTCTGTTTATAACCAAACCTACTCTACTACCAGTCTCATCAATAGCTCGAATGAAAGAGTTCATCTCATCAACATCATTTGCCAAAAGGGCTAACTCATCAGCAAAATCTAAATCAGAAATTTTCGTATTTCCAGTCCATTTAAGGCCAAAATCTTCCCCTAGAATTGAATTTCGCATAACATAATCAATACCCAAGCTAAAGAGAAAAGGAGACAAATACACCCTTGTCGAAGATCAGAAGTAATGCTAAACCAATTGCTACAAGCCTTTCCAACTCTCAGACGCGACTCAGTGTTATTATAGAGAGCTTTCATTATGCTAACTAACTTGTCTGGTATGCCATTTGATTTCACAATCAACCACAAATTATGACGATCAACAGAGTCGAAAGCCTTTTAGAAATCAACAAAGCTAGCAACCAAAGGTTTCCGAAACTCTAAATATTTCTCAAGAATCTGCCTAAGTGAAAATATCTGATCCACACATCCCCTACCACTTCTGAATCCACATTGTTCATCACGCAATTGCCTGTCAACCAGTTGGGTTGGGTTGTTTTATCTCTGAGCGGCACTTTTTTGCACACCATGGGCTAAATGGCCAGGTCACATGGACCCCGAAGGCTCAGAGAAGGTTGGGGGAGGGGACCCACTGGAACTGCTGTTGGGAGACAGATGGTAGCCTCCCGTCAAGGCCATCCAGCGTGTTCTTTAACGTGCACAGGGTATGGCTCTCCCGCACACGGACCACGGCTTAACGTCCCATCTGACGGACGGCGGCCTTTCCAAGCCATCGGTGTCCCCTACTGACCGTGGGCAGGGCGGGGAATTTTTGCGGAGATAAATCTCAACACTGACCCAGCTGGGACTCGAACCTGGGAACTACAGATTACGAGCCTGGCGCGCTACCGACTGGCCACCCCCACCCCTTTGTCAACCAGAGTTTTAATTCTATTAAGCGCAATCATGCAAATAACTTTCCCTGGAACAGAGAGTAAGCTGATACCCCTATAGTTATCACAAGAACTGCGATCACCTTTTTTGAAAATAGGGATAATAATACCTCTGGTAAATATTTAGGAACCATGTCTTTATCATACAAGATATTCAAAATTTCAGTCATCCAAGTGGTTTTAATTACCTTCTATAACCTTACCTTGTTAATCTTTCAATCTCTGTATGCCTGTCCGTTTTCTACCACATAAAACATTAACTATCGTTGACAGCTCTCTGCTGTTGTGCTGCCTAACTGCTTCCTCGGCTTTGTCAGCCAAGCCATCAGGACAAAGATTCTTATCAGCAGCTAACTAATCCTTTACACGTTTATTAAGGTCTCTGTAATGCTTTCTATTAGGACTAGTAGGGTATTGATTAAGGATATTCCTGGATTAATGACTCAAGTGCCTTATCACTCAAATAATTCTGTCTCCTCTGCTTCTTTTTTTCCTAAAAGTGTACTGTTAGTTTCCACAAACGTCTGTTTAAAATGGCCCCATTCTTCCTCAACTTCAGTAATAAGCTTTAACTATCATGTAACTATCATGGTAAGCTTTAACTATAAGTAACCTATCATGGTAAGCTTTAACTATAACTTGGTCTTTCAGAACTTCAGTATTAAAGGCATTTTTATTTAACCTTAGTATAACACCTTTTAAGTTTAAGTTGCAAGACACTTTTAACAAGGTTATGGTCAGATCCAATTTCAGCCCCCCTATATGACCTGGTATTCCTAACAGAACTAGCCCATTTGCTGTTAACTAATATATAATCAATCCTATTCTTATGCAGCCCATCAGATGAAACCCATGTGTACTTATGTATGTCGCGGTGTTTGTAATAAGTGTTAGTTATTCTGAATCCATTGAGTTTACTTACCTGTAGGAGACGTTGCCCATTGCCATTGCTGCTACCAACACCAAAAGGGCCTATTAGTCCTCCCCAAATGTCAGAGTCAGTACCAACTTTGGCATTGAAGTCACCTAGAACAAGGGTAATATCTCCTTCCTTGACAGAATTCAAAATATCCTGAAGTTGTCCGTAAAACCTATCCTTCTCATCCTCATCCTATCTCTTCTCATCCTCATAACAGCAGATAACATTCAAGTCTTTAATGCTTGTCTGAAATTTTGCTAAAAATGGAAAAATAAAAGTTTTAAGTATATTCCATTTAATATTCGAGAAATTTGCGTTCCGGCTTATTTTCCCTCACTCTTCCCCAACCTCCTTTTGCTTACTTGCTCCCCCTATTATTTTCTAGATCTGGTTCCTGCATAAAGGGATATGGCGTACAAAACTGGTATGCTAATTACCCTAAAGAAACATAATTATACAGGGTGATTCAGAATTCATCATCAATATTTGGTGGGGAGGTAGGTAATAAGAAACGAAGGAGATTTCACATAGGAAAGCATGGGCGCATATGCCATGTAGTAGGGCAAAATGACCCCAGTTCAATGATGGAAAGAACACATAAGAAGGAAGTGGTAAGGAAAAAACATTTATTATCTTACATGTAACATTTCTTTGCATTGGTTGTACAGACTTACAAGAGGTGCTCGAACTGCCGACCATGTGCTAGAATGCATGACTCACAACGGCGTTGCATGGACAGCCGGACCCTGTGGAAGATGCCTGGCATTTTCCCGGATGTTTGAGGCAGCAACTGATATGCGTGCTACAAGATCCATAGCACTATCAACAGGGGTCTCGTACACCATGTTTTTCATAGCACCCCATACAAAGAAATCGATTGGAGATAAATCCGGTGAACGTGGTGGCCGAAAAACCGGTCCACCGCGGCCAATCCATTGACCACCAAACTGTCTGCGTAGGTAAGCACGCACAGCATTTGCGAAATGTGCAGGAGCGCCGTCATGCTGGAACCACATTCGCCGGAGACTACCATCAGGAACCTCGTTCAGAAGATCCGGTAACACAGTCTGAAGAAATGTTAGGTACTTGGCACCGTCCAAACGGGATGGTAGTAAATACGGGCCCAACAAACAGTCACCGACAATCCCAGTCCACACATTGACAGCAAAACGTTGTTGCGCAGCTCCAGGTCTTGTACCGTGTGGGTTCTGATGAGCCCACACATGCCAATTGTGTGTGTTGAAGACACCCTCTCGAGTGAACAACGCCTCATCGGTGAAAAGAACATACGTTGGGAAATTGGGATCAACGGCTGTTCTCTGCATGAACCACTGACAAAAAATAACACGCTTGGGATGGTCGTCTGCTGCCAATAATTGCACTCTTTGCAGATGAAACGGATGTAACCCTTCATCGTGTAATATCCGCCACGCTGTTGCTTGCGAAATTCCAAACTGCCTAGCCATACCTCGTGTGCTAGCACCAGGTTGTTCCTCGATTTCCTGTAGGACAGCTTCCTCTACTGCTACTGTCCGTGCCGATCTGCACCTCCCTCGATTAACATTACTAGCAGCAAACGATCCTGTTTCACGCAGTTGGCGATGAATACGTGAAAACATTTGATGCTGTGGCACACGGCGGTTTGGGAAGCACGCTGCATACAATTGCCTGGCTCGAAGACATCTTTCTCCTGCCGCACCGTAAGTTACATGCATATTCATTCCACGTATACCGCTTCATGTTACTTCTGCAAATTCACCTTGTCGAATGACAACTGACTGCACGCGTCAAACAGCTGTGCTTCTGTATGAGAGGTGTGTACACACAGCGCCCTCTACACCACCATGCGTTCGTCTGCCCCCATACTTTCCTATGTGAAATCTCTTTCTTTTCTTATTCCCTTCCTCCCCACTAAATATTGATGATGAATTCTGAATCACCCTGTAGATTATTTTATCTAGTGTATTGTTTTCAGTTGATTGTCTCTAATGTAAACTGAAATAACCTGATATGAATAATTATTGCAAAATAAGAAAAAGGTTTTTTTCAAGTAATTTTTTGCAATGTTTAAATCAGGGTTGATAAGTTGCATTTTCTCAAGACGGCCTGATTTTCGTATCTTTCAAATTTCGACCAACCTCCAAAGACAATAGCATTATTAAAGTATCATTCTCATGGAGAAAAAGAAACACTTGTATTTATAATTTATAGATATCTGTTATTATTTTAGTTAAAAGTAACGACTTGTAGATAACGTTAAAGCAGAGAAGACTGAAAGGATGAGCTACCATGAAAAAAAAAACATATATTCACGATTCAGTAAATGTAAAATAACAGTTGCTTGATCAGTAATTCATTGTCTTTCCTTTAGGTTTGTTTAATTAGTTCGTACAGTTGTCTTTGATCATGTCTACATGACATTTTGCTAAATTAGCTTATGGGTACTGTTGCATTCGGTAGTATACCCAGAAACTTCCATTTTGTGGGAGAGGGAGTTGACGTCCTGATTCTGATTTCCGATCATCCACGACATTATTCAAAACTCGAGTAGTGTTATAAGTCCCCCTCACCCCATTACCATTGGATATGCCATGTAACGTACAGTAATATTCCAAGAATTAGAAGATTGGAATTACGAGGGCAGCATTTTGCAGTGGGCAAAATTCTTCATAGCCAAGAAAGCTTAGTAAAACAAAAAAAAAAATTGGCCAAAAATTTAATTTCGTTAAAGCAAAAATTCGTAAATTAAGAATTTATTGGCAGCGTTCAGAAATTTTGCATCAACTTCATTGTTAAAATAAATTCCATGTTTCTATGCATTTTTTATTAGTTTTATATACACTGCCCTGCCAAAATATTAGAGAATTTCCATGTTATATCAATGGAAATCGAACTTTAAGCTCTGAAATATGCATCTAATGCATAATTGTGACTGAAACTAAATTGCAGATTGAAATCAAATCTATTTAAATCTCGATTTTTCAGCAATATTCATTCAGTATTTAAAGCGTTATAGTAGATAGAATATTTAACAATAATCTTGATTTATAAACAAACACCCATAATTGTGTAAACAATACCCATAATAATGTCTCAAACGTATATTTTATTAAATAGTTTGAAACAATATTTATTGTTTATGTTTTAGTTGATATCTGAGGTGAAGTCTTATGACGCATCACTGATGTGGAATATCCTAGCTTACGTAGTTCTTTAAATATTAAACAATATTGCTGAAAACCGAGATTTAAATCGATTTTATTATGATCTTTATTTTACCTTTATTCATATTTTTTTCATTAAATGCATATTTTAGAATTTATAGAACATCGAAGTTAGTTTTTCCATTAAAATAACATAGAAGTTCTCAAATATTTTGGTAGAGCAGTGTACATAAGTCATATGTAGATGCAATGTAATTCATACCTTTATGACCATTTTAAATCTTTGCATAATTAGCATATTCTTTATCGGTCGAAATTTAAAAGAATATTCGTATCACGTACAAGGCTTAAGTGATTCTTCACTGATACTGGAACCACAATATATATATATATATTTTATATGTCATACATTTTGATAGAGCAGTTGTACATAGGTCATATATAGATGCAATGTAACTTTTATGACAATTTTAAACCTTTGTATAATTACAATATTCTTTATCGGTCTAAATTTAAAAGAATATTCATATCACGTACAAGGCTTAAGTGATTCTTCACCGATACTGGAATAAAAAACATATGTAGTTCATCAAAAATGAAGAATTATCGAGAAACTGGTTGAAACGTATTGTACATGACTTCAGTTGTCAATCTGGCTTGATTGATACTAAATGAGATATCCTATTTGGTTTTCAAAATTATTAAATATATTTCAGAAATTAAAATTTACTAAACTAATTTACTATAAATTTCTCAATAATTTTTAAATAAATCAGTTGACATAACAAAAGTGTACACTATGTATCAGTTTATTGATAAATTCAGTTTGTTTCCACTAGTATCATAGTTTGATTCTTTCTAAGGTTAATTATGGTAGCGAAACATGGACCCTTTGTAAGCACGATAACAAGACAATGCCTTTGATTCTAGATGCTTACGCAGTATCTTGGGCATTAAGTGGTTTGACTTTGTAAGTAATGATGAGGTTAGAAGAAGGAGTCATCAACCTCTTTTGAGCAGCATATTATGCAGAGAAAGACTGCGTCAGATAGTTATACCATTTGTATTTAAAGCATTTTCAACAATTGACGGACAAACCTTTGACTCATATCCTTTTCGAAAATAGAGGGATCGTTATGATATGTTAATGGTATTTTCAGATTCCATAATAGATTTTATAACTGTTAAGAATATATTATTGTCTTAAATATATGAGTAGAATCCCTTACATTTACAAAGAAATGTAAGGTATTCTAAAGAAAATCCTCACTTCACGAAATCTCATTTCAGGGACCGGCTTCACTGGAGTATCTGAACTCTTCCCTTACCGTCTTTGCCATCAACTTATACCAAGGTTCACGGCATTCTATTTATATATTAAGTTCATTTTAAATTTATTATTGCAAAATATTTCGAGTGGCATACCTCCATCGGACAGACAACACAGTCACAATAAATGATTTTAATTCTTTATTATTAAGTCTCCACTAAATGGGAGATAAATTTTCATTCCATAAATCCTTGGTAGTTTCGGTCAATCAGCTATCTGTCAGATTATTTCAGAAAGGAAGGCATTTTTTCGAAGGTCAGATTAACGAGTCGGTGGGCCATTCAACGCAGACAGCTTGAAGATCCAAATGCCAAAGAAACACTCTCTTGACCTTGTTAGATGTTGGATCTCGTGCATTCTGATCCATAATAGTTTAGCTACCCTACGGTTTCTTCAGCAGCTGCCAAAATTTAATAGAATAAATTAGAGTGATTTTAATTTTGTCTTTTTTTGTGAAGTTTCGAATTTACCATTGGTCATTATGCATCTACAACATTTTTATTGTTTACAACTTACCCTAATTAAATAATACTCTATGTGTACTTCATTACCCTAGTTAAAGAATTACTATATGTATTGAAGAAGGCGGGGGTAAAAAAGGTTAGCTCACTCTTTCGCAGCAGGCTCATAATCTGCAGTCCCCAGACCCGAGTCCCATTTGTGTTAGCTTTGACTTTACCTCTAATACACCTATCCTGCTCTCATTGAGAAAAAAGACACTGATAGGCTTGGAAAGGTTGCCATCTGTCTGGTGTAAAGTTAGCCTGTGGACCGTGTGCAGGAGAGCCATATTCTCTGTAATTAGAGAACACACTGGATGGCTTTGACAGGAGGCTTCCATTTGTTTCCTAATAGCTGTCCAATGAATGCCGTTCCTCAATCTTCTCTAAGTTTTTTTTTCTGGAAATTTGTGTGCAAAACATTGTGCCCAATGTGTGTAGAAATTACCACTCAAAGTTTAAACAAACTACACTATATGTGTTTTGCAAAGAGTATTTATTTGTGTTACAACTGAGTATTGGCCTCCATGACTGAGCTTACCAGGATTCGGAAGAATAAAGTAATGTAAATGAGATTTTTACCTGACCTGTACAGATTGTACGAGACCTGTACAATTATTGCACGACGTGTTTTCAATTAATTTATGAACATGTGGTTGTATAAATTCACCAGACTAAAATAATAGTCAGTTGCGTAATTTTTCACCAAATACTATGATTTACAGCAGCAATCCTGTTTGGTATGGGCTCCACCAGTTGTCGGATATAGTTTACACCAATTGTAGTCCACTCCTCCAACAATAACATTCGTAACTCAGCTAGATTACGTGGATGCCTATTTCGGTGGTTCACCCTCTGTTCCAGATACTCCCAAAAGTTTTCAACTTGATTTTCATCCGGTGACTTGTGGACCAGTCGTTGTGTCCCAAAGTTACCTCATGCTGGTCAAAAACAGTTTTGGTCCTGTGCATCCTAAAACACCTGAGTGTCTATGTTGTTTTGGTACTTCATATGAAGCAGAAAAGATAACACCTGGTTGTCCAAAATTGGTATATATCCTTCCTGATTTAAAAGGGGTTGATATTTCAAATAATGGCTGTACCTCATGGTAGGTAAAAACATCCCCAGAACATCACAGAACCACGTCCAGTTTGACTTACATCTTGTAAACAGTCCAGATGGAAAGCTTCGTTACTCCTGCGATACACTCTCCACTTTGCATCGTTGGAATACAACAGAAAAGCGACTCATCTAATCAGATAACGGTTTTCCAGCCGTCTTCAGTCCAATGTCTATATCGCGTAGTCCATTGTTACCCATCTGTTTTATGTGTAGCTGTTAGCATGGGCCCCTTCCAAGATACTGTGCTCCAAATATACATGGAATGTAGTCCCCTTCGCAATGTTCTTTCTGAAATAGGCCGATGTGATCCTTGATTGCCTGCCTGTAGCAATTCCTACTGGTTTAAAATCGGTTTGTAGTCACTGACTTGCGGACGCAATAACTTCTACGATTAGCCGTCGAATTGGATATTCGGATTTTTTATTGGATTTTTTCTTCCGACACATGATTCACTGTAGGAACTACGTTCAACCGGCACTCCACTGGGACTGATGACACTACAGAGCACATGAGTTCAAAGATCATTATTGACAGTAACGAGTACGGGCCTAAGGTCAGTACCTTCTTTTAATCTAAATACAGTCTAAAAATGAGAAGCTTTTTAAATTAAACCGGCAAATGCCGGATCCCACGGCAAAGCTTAGTGGAAGCAATTGGTATATTGAGACTACTCAGTTAAGTAACGATGCTAATAGTAGTAGATCATTGGCTGATTGAGCTATCAGTACGGTGACCATACGTCCTTTGTTAAGAGGTCAGTCCTTTCTTTCACTGCTCTGTCCTTTAGATTTGTTTTTTCTAAACTGGCCAATTTGTCCTTTATTTTGTGAAATTATAGGTTATTATAGATTTTTACCTATAAATAGTAAAAAAAAAATTAGATTTAGAAAAAAACCAAAACATTTATGTCAACATATTTAAAAATGCAATTCATAAATTTTACCAAACCTGCATTGATTATTTAAATAACTGGGACAGCTCTTTCGTGGAAATGGAAGTATTTGAGTGGGTCCTACTACCAGTCACTGGAACATAAATATCAATGACAGCGAACTATTTGATGAAGTTTCGTGTATTAAAAGTTATGTCACCAGTGAAAAGATCTAAGAATGGCGACAAAATGACGAGTCCTGCCGACTAGATGGGTTAAAATTTTTAATATTTCACAGATAAACGCGTGTTTTTTAAAACCATTTTAAAAAACGGTGAATTTTTCTTATGTCTCCCTGGATCTAATGCCCCCACTGAACGAGTATTTTCATTAGTGAACAATATGTGGACCAGTGAAGAAACCCAATTGAAAATCGAAAAATTGAAAGCATGCATTTATACCAAATGCAACTTTGACATGAGTTGTTACATTGTTATGAATTTTTAAAACACAAACCTGATTTATGGAAAAAAAGTTCATTCTTGTGAAAAGTACCAAAATTAAATTTTTTAAGTAATAATATGATTGTTTAAAATGCTATGTGTGTGCTTATATTTTATAATAAATGTTATAAAGCTTTTTAGTTAGTGAAACAAATAAACGCAACCTGCTTTTTTTATTTTGAAACAATTTCTGATTTGTCCTTTATTTTCTCAAAAAAATATGGTCACTGTAGCTATCAGTCACTTTTAAATCAAATAATGATCTATGATTCAATTATTGATTGCTTGATTAACAAATAACTAAGAATTCGGTAAATCAATCACCTGTAAGAATCATAGATGTCTTGACATCAATGTAATTTTTTTTTTCTGGATACAACGTACCAAAATACTGTTTGAAGGCACTCCTTTGCAAATTGGCCATCAGATAAAAATTTAGGAATATTTTGGAATTTTCTCACTAAAAGCAAAACATTTTTAATAAGTAAATTTATTTTCATGTTTAATTGCATCCTTACGTTTCTCAAATTTTTATTTTCCATTTGGCCTCTTATAATTAGATTAATCTTATAATTCATAACTTTCATAACTGGAGTGTTTACTGACGTAATATATTTTAATAATTTTTAACGATAGAAACTGACTCTGAAGAAATCAAACATACTAATATATTTTACCGTTGTATTAAAAAATATTGAGTAATCCATCTAGAAGAGCTGTATCTAGGCTACGGCAAATATGGCCACTGCCATAGTCACCATGATATTTAGGCACCAAATGACTTTATCGTCATTTATATATATATATATGTCGCAGAGAGATGATAAAAATAGGGATTTGATCAAATCCCTAAGGTATATGATCAATTCACGGAAGATGTTAAAATAACAACTCTGTGGGGTGATTTCCCTGAAGAAAGTAAGTGATTTGATCAAATCCCTTAACTGTTTTAGTGAAAAGATGAAATAAACAAGTCAGGACTCACACAGCTCTATGTTTCGCTTGTTACCACTCCCCTTTACCTCACCGCTCCCCTCTGGCGTCCGTGCCGGCCAGCGCCCAAACATTACGCGAGGAAGGTTGCGGGCATTTTTATTATTGTTTTCTATATTTCGAGTTTTATCAAGTACCTACCGTAGAAAAATGAGTTCAGATATAGAAAAAAATCAAACTCTGACCGAATTTGTATCTAAAGAACAGTTTAATGAAACTATCAAGACGTTTTTGAACAAGCGGCATGAAAAAGAAAAACCTTTGTGGACTCGCGAAAGGATAGAAGAAGCTGTCACAATCATTGAACAATTTAAATTAGCACCACTACTTAAACATTTTTCCCAGAAAGGTAAAGAAAGGACCCTTTCTAGTGTCCAAAGTAGTGTCACGTGAGCTAAAGATTCATACTCAAGAGATTCACCACTTGACGGATTCGTTCTCACTTGGCCTCCGCTCATTCGGGGCGTTTCATTATAATTCGGACCACGGAGTCACGTGACCCGAAGATTCATACTCAAAAGATTCATCACTTTACAGATTCGTTCTCACTTGGCCTTCGCTAATGAAGGGCGTTTTGAATAATTCGGCAGGCGGTGTATTGTAGATCGAGATACATTAAGAATACCTTAAAAAGGCGATTCGGAAAGGAGATAAATAAGAGGTGAAAAAGGCGATTCGGAAAAAACGAAAAAAGTGCAATGTACCGGCTATTACAATTCCGTAATAGCAGAAATAATTTGTGTTTCAATGACTATTGTTGTATTAACTATTCTACATTTAATAATGCTGTTTTTAAAAATATCAGCTTAAATACCTTTTTCTTTTGTTAATTAGTTTCGAATAAATAATTTGTGTTTCAATGACTATTGTTGTATTAACTATTCTACATTTAATAATGCATGGTTTACTAAATAAATACTTTTAATATCTAAACAATATTATTTCATCTTTTCACTAAAACAGTTAAGGGATTTGATCAAATCACTTACTTTCTTCAGGGAAATCACCCCACAGAGTGTTATTTTAACATCTTCCGTGAATTGATCATATACCTTAGGGATTTGATCAAATCCCTATTTTTATCATCTCCCTGCGACATATGTTATATAAATATCACCGGTGAAGCGTAGTGGAAGCAATTCAAACAATGAGACTACGCAGTTCACGAAACGATGATTGGCGTAGATCAGTGGCTGATCGAGCAATTAGTCACTTTTCAATCAACTAATGATATTTCGTGTAATTGTTGATCCATGACACTATTGGCGGATTGACAAGTAACTGATAATTCGGTAAATCAATCACTTGTAAGAATCATAAATGTTTCAAGTGTGCAGTCTCAAGGTCTCAATTGCTTCCACACACGCTTCGAGCCTGATAAATATATATATAGGAGAAGAATATATATATATATAAGTATTTTTCTTTTTCTGAATATTGTACCTTTTAATACACTGGCGGAAACTGAAAAAAGAATTAATTAGTAGAGTTAGAATTATTAGTTTAGTTAGTTAGAATTATTTAGTAGAAAAAACTTGTTTAGAAAGGACACTGATCACACGTGTGAAGTTATTCAACGTTTATTTTACCTTTTAACGAGTATTACATTTTACTGAAGGCACATTTTAATAAGGTTTTGAACCCCCTCGAGCATCAATACAACCTTCCAGTCTGGCATGCAATCGGTCGTACAAATGCTGGGGATACCATTCCACGTGTTTTCAACTTGGACGCGTAATTCAGCATGGTCGTTGCCTGCCGCGGTCCACGGAAGAGTTTTTGTCTGATCCAGTCCCAGACATGCTCGATTGGAGACAAGTCCGGAGAGCGTGCTGGTCAAGGGAGTTGGTACACTTCCTGATGAGCATGTTAATTTGCCCGGGTGGAGTATGGGCGGGCGTTTTCCTGCTGGAATATCGCATTTGGAATCACACTCAAATATGGGAGGACGAGTGGCTGTACAATGTCGCTGACGTACGTATTGCTATTTAATGTACCCTGTACAAACACCAGACACGCACGAGAGTGATAACTAATCGTTCCTCACAATACCGGTACCCGGCGTGGGTCCTGTGTGTCGCTGGCGAATGCACGATGGAAGAAACTGCTCACCTTGTTTCCTTCGGACATGTAAAAGGCCATCAGACACTACTAAGCACAATCGGCTTTCATCACTGAAGACCATAGACTGTCATTCTTCCCTCCAATGAACTCGTTCTTGACACTACTGCAAACATGCTCGACAGTGACGAGGTGACAGTGGCAATCGTGCCCGTAATCTTGCTTCCAAAAGACGATTGTGTATCGTTCTTGTAAACACCCTTGGTATGAGAGAGGATCGAATTTGTAACGCTGTAGCCGTTCATTCTGCTACCGCCGCCCTCCTGATCCGTTCGTGAGTCCGTAAATCTCTGTTGCACAGAACCACATCAGCGAGTGCGCGAATGCTCTTCTGACCATCGACGCCACCATCGTACCACTGCCGATACCTCTCGTCCAATGTGGAGTGTAATTTGACAAAAAGTTGTAATTTGACAAAAAAAAACTGCTTCCCGAAGACCCACCATACGACCTCGCTCAAACTCCGCTAACTGAACAAATGCTGTGCGCCTGCATTAACCAGGTATTATAACTTCTTCAAAGAGCTCTGAACAACACGACACGACGAATAACATCTTTCTTCACGCCCTACTCCTTAAATACACGCTGCGTATATTTGCATGTTAACGTCCTCAGTGATGTCATTTTTTCATTCAATTACTTTCAATCTTGGATCACGGTTTCTGCTGCCTTTAGCTATTAACATAATATGACGTTCCTAAAGGAATTCCTTCTGGGTGTTTTTTTTTTTTTCAATTTCCGCCAGTGTAGGTCATGGTAATGGATAGGTTGCAAAAATGTAAATAGTAATATTTTATTAGCCCAAGACAACACAAAAACCTCATTATCTCTTAAAAAAAAACTGCGTTTGTTCATATTTTACTTATTATGAAAGCCGTTTGTTGAATGTATATATTTCCATTTAAAGGCACTCCGCTGATAAATGATTATAAGATAGCGGAAAAAATCAAGGGTTAAAAAACTGATGTTAACGCGGATATGATTAAATCTGCAAGAACGTGAACAAATATTACTGCATTATTTATGGCTCATATCAATGAAGAAATGTTATTTTAACTTTCAATTATGATATTCACTTTAGAAGGATGAAAAAGCATTTTGTGCCAAACAGGCAAACTGAAAATTTCAGTCTTGGAGATCATGAATTTCACACTTTAAAATGAAAAAAGAAATCTTGGTAATGAAAAGGAGTCTTTCCATAATCGCCGATAACTGCATTTAAAGAAGCAACATTAACTCAAAAGAATTTAAAAAAATTACAGTTAGGTACTTTTTTTCTAATATATATATTTAGTAAGGTAGAGGACCTCGAGTGTTCGCAAAAGTTTAATGTCATTAGAAAGCCTATATTAAATTTAATAAATATATAAACAGTCCAAAGGTTGACTAGGTTATTATAGTGTATACACATTAACAATAAAAAATTTTAAAGTAAATTTTAATTATATTCAATTAATTAAATTAATATTTAAACTAATGATATTTAATTAACAGATATTTACCTCGATGGTTGTTAAGTAGGCAATACACGCGAATGCTAATACAGATTTTCGGAGACAACCTTTGTTATTCACCCAGGGTTCTACTTATTATCACCTATTAAATAAGATCCGTCCTGTTAGATATCTGATCCGGTCTTATTTAGGTGGCAAAACCAAAAGGGGAAACACTAAACTTAGAAATATATCGTAGATCGTAAATCGTATAATCATATTCGATGTACCTGGTAATAATTTTACCCCTAACCATCTCCATCAGAAAGATATGCCTATTTGGCACGAGTAAGAACAAAATATATAAATAAACACCCTTAGGTGGCCCCCTCAGGGTAAACATAAGAAAAGCTAAACAAAAAGCAGTAAAATTGTATAAGAAACCTAAAACGGGTAGACCTCCTCAGAGAACGCTACCGTTTTAGGCCTCTTGTACTTGTTCAAAACAGTATGATCGTAAAGAATCGGAGAAGAAATAATCTCATTGGGATTATTGCTTACAGCCTCAAAAAATCTTTTTGAGGTGCGTTTTATATGTGTGTATATATATATATGGTCGATGCCCAGGTCTTTATGGAGTTGTCTGTTAGTGACAAACCAGGGGGCATCGACCACAGTTCTCAAAATCTTGTTCTGTAAGACCTGAATCTTATGAATATTGGTGGGTGTAGTATTCGCCCATATGGGTGAAGCATAGAGAATCACCGGTCTGATGATCATATCATAGAGTAAAAGCTTATGATCAATCATTATAATGGAATTTCTCCTAAGGAGTGGGCCTAACTGGCCCCTCAATGAATTGACTTTGGAGATTATATTATTTATGTGATTGTCCCACTTTAACCTCTTATGTATAAAAACCCCAAAGTATTTGACTGAATCACTCCAATCAATGGGAATATCTTGTAAATGTAGACAAGTGGGATTCATAATACGCTTTCCAGTAAAAAAGATGGCAGAACTCTTGTCAGAGTTAATCTTTTTCTTCCTTTTTTCGTACTATGTGCTCAGCTCGGTCAAGCTATGCTGAAGCCTCTTCACAGCGATAGCAGGTCCGAGGGAAAGGAGGGCGATAGTAAGGCAAGGTCAACTGCGTAAAGCACAAGATGAATACGAACAAAGGAAGGTAAATCGTATAAGTATAAAGAGAAGAGTGTAGGACCCAAAAGGAAGCCCTGAGGCACTCCTGCAGAGATGACTCGTCTTGTAGGCATGGCAGATTTAATTTCGACTTGAAATGTCCTATTGGAGAGATATGATTTGATCAAACAGATGAGTCCAGATGGCACTTCAGTTTGTATAAACTTGTGTAAAAGGCCGTCCAAACACATGCGGTCAAAGACTTTAGCCACGTCCAGGAAGACAGCTGCAACGGACTCCTTTTTGTTAAGAGATTCGGCGACTTTCTCCACCACCCTAAGGACCTGGTGTTCGGTAGATCGATTCCTCCTGAAACCAAACTGGATCTCAGGCAGAATAAGGTGGCAGCCAAGAAAGTCGTCAATACGATTGAGCAAAATCTTTTCAAAAACCGTACTAAGTGATTTAATTCTTTAAAATTTAACTACAAACTAGTATTATAATAGTTTCAAATAATATTGTTTTTCATTTAAGCTATTAATTTAAAATAATGTTAAGTTAGTAGTAAAAGAATATTAATTGTGAAACTCACTAATGAGATTTTTGTTACAAAATAACCTTAAATTTTTAATTAAATCTACACGTAACAAATGATTATTGATACTTTGCGATGAAACTCCGTTACCTTTCGTTTGGACTACTTATTACCTTATCCTTACAAATTTTCCACTTGTTATGATTCTATCTCTCTACTCTCCCACAATGGCAAACTTTGTTTCATCAAGAGTCATTTGAAAGAGACTTTCTATGTAAATTGAAAATTACACGAATGAATTAGTAGCTAAAGTTATCAATAACCCAATGCTTTTAGACTGAAAGATATACACGTATCCCCAAGCATACGAGATTTACGCGAGAACACGATTTTCCACGAACTTTGATATAAAAATGAGTAACTTCCAATATTTTTTGAACCAATTTTTATCAAGTATCATTTTCAAACGTTCCCTATTTCCAAAAATTATTCTAACGCTCCCGTCATGAAAATGAAATTAATTTTATTCTGTATAAAACTTAATGGCAGCTTATTACCAGTTTGACAAACCAAATATCTCCACAAGTATCTAAAATGCCTTCTTTGGGAGCCACTGACAAAAAACAATTAAAGATGAGTAAAAAGACAAAGCATAGAAATTCCGTAGACAGCACACGAAAAACTAATCATGGTTATCTTGTCTTATAAGAAAAAGTTATTTTTCAAAACCAGGATGATTATTTTGGCTTATTCTTCATGTGAAGATTTGTTATCGTAGTGAAGTCTTATAAAGTACCCCAAGACGGAGAACAACTGACATGACTCCGAAATTTGTATTACCTGATTTTATTTATGCATAGTGGTATTTCAACTCATTGCATTGATGAGTTCGACCTGGATTCTCGATTGTTCCAGCACACTCCCGAAAGAACTCAAACTATCTCGGCAGTTGTTGAGCCCGAGACCGTCAGAGCTCGATTTGGGGGGGGGGGGGGGGGAGGAATCATACGACATATAAATGTCGCTAATAATTTATTTTATTCTTATATAGTTAGTTACAATCATTTTTTGACAAAATTTAAATGTTAACGTTATTTGGAATGCAAATTATTAGAAATGGTACGTAGTAGCAGAAACTGCAAGGTTCGTGGATAATATTGTTATAAAAACACAATGAGCCATCCATTTGTTAAAGATAGAGATTACGTAACAAATAATCAAAAGCCGCAAGATTCTTATTTTTAAATACTAAAGACTTTTACTCCATTCTAGTAATTAAAAAATATATTAATTGTATAATAATCAAAACTGTTTTATGATTTCCCCAATTTTTTTTCACAATTACGAAATATGTCAGTACTTATCTTTGGACTTTAGCATTGATGTTTATTTTTGAGTAAAACGTCAAGTCAGATACCAAATCTATCTTTTCAATAACAGCAGGCAATAAGAACGATAACCAGCATTTAACAGCTTAACTAAAACAGCAACAAGGTTTTTAAAAGTTTTTTTAAATTATCATACTCTGCGACAGACTTCGGAAATATAATTTTTTTAATGTTAACAGTAAATTTAGGATAATTAAGTATGGAATTAAAAAAAATTAAATAATTGCATGACAAAATATTTTAATTTGCTTAATTTTTAGCAAAGCTGATTCCATAAATTTGAAACGGTACACATTATTGACACCAGATGGCAGCATGTGATAGATAAGTCTCACATCAATATTATCGAAGCAAATGGTCAGACTTTCATAATTGAGCCTCTTTCATTCAAGACCTCCGACCTTACCCTATCTTAGAGCTGTCGCATGAGCTAATTAGCAAAAACCTCTAGTCAGCTCGTGAAAGTGATCACACTCGAGATGAAAAATATTTAAATTATGCATGTTTTCCGTAAAATAAGTGGAAAATTTATAGTACTAATTTTATAAATAAATATGTATTAAAAATGTATTAAATTTAGAGTCACTTTCTCTATTTATAATAGTGAGTTTTTATCTGAAACAAACACTAAAATTTGTGTCTTTTTCATACATTCGAATACTCAAAATGCATTGCTCTAGAGAATTTTAAATATATAATATATAAATTAAATATATAATTTAAATATCAAGAAGGTGTGTTAAATTTGGAAGACCTTTTTGTTCAAGAATCATGCTCTTGCAAAAGTGTCCAGATCAAATTAACTGGCTGTTGAAGAACTGAGTAAGAGAAATGGAAACTTTCTATAGAGCAAACTCCTAAAAATCAGGTCAAGAGCAGTCAAATTTGGAAGATAAAGAGGCCAAGATCAGAGGGCGTCCCAGCCTAATTTTATTCTACTAAATCTAATCCTTTGCGATTATTTAAGAGCATTTCCACCATCACTATAGATAGGCTTTAAAGAGCATGGATTATGACCGATTATTGATTGGATATTTCCGTAGAACAAATTGGTCAGTGAAGTGTTAATTCTAACCTCAATCTTCTCTAAGCACTTGAGATTGTTGTGACCTGGCCATTTAGCCCTTTGTGTGTTAAAAGTGCCTCTCAGAGGTAAGTTAAACCCCGAATTTTTACACTATATGAAACCCGAGTAACCAATTTTCACAGATGTGGCCAGCAGCCTGATTCCTGTTCTGTATTCCCAGAACACGATAAATCACCAAGGCTAATTTTCTTCAGAACCATAGACATGAAACAACAATTTCAATATAAAATGAAAAATGCAAAACAGTAATAAAAAATTACATTCCTTGACAAGAAATTCAAATATTTAATGAGAGAGACCTACCTTCGTTAGGAGGTGCCTCCTCTGTATCCCCTGCGTCGGTGGTACTCTCTCAATCGATCATATCCTCGTTGTTGACGACTTGGTTTCTCTCATTTATATTCATCAGCCTCTTTGGAGGCTCGTATGGGTGGAACTTTTGTGTCTGGTAAAAAAATGGTCATATGTGAAATCAGTATAAAATCATATAAAAAATACATATATATACACATATAGAGAACGAACGATATTTCGAAGCGAATAAAATCTGAATTAAATGGAAAAATAATTAAAGAAGTACCTTTGTTCTAACCCATATTCGCCTTCTTCCCTTCACGGGGTGCATCTGTCCGGGTCTTGAAGGCAGGATGATAACGAATAAATACCGCCTCAAGCAGCTGCTTGGCACAGAGGTCTGAGAGGGCCTGTCAGTTCATATGCCTTCTACTCTGGCAAGGATGGCAGGACCTCAGCAGAAAAACCACACCATACATCCATGCCAGTACTCGAACACGGGTCCCTTAGATCAGTACAAGCGAGCTAACCACTCGGCCATGCATCTGAACAAAAAAAGAAACATAAAATATTAAAGAGTAGTCGATTTGCTCTAATGTTCTGAACTTTAAAAATACTAGGTTTTGTCTTTTTAACAAAAATTAAAATTTATGTTTTATGTAAGTAATTTTACTGTTCAAAAATTAAAAAAATGAAAAGTTCTTATGTATAGAGTTGGTATGTGATAGAGTTGGTTAACTATTATTTAATAGTTTTAATTGATACTAGATATCAACCAATCAAATTAATGCAAAAAGGAAAGCCATCGAAAAACTAACTTTCTCTAAAGAACTTTTACACTTATTGATTAATGACGAGAAATAGTGATAAAAAATATATTTTAAAGTATAATTTGCTAAATGAATTCGAAGTTAGATATATTCTCGCAAAATAAAATAACTTTTCCTTTATATTTGATTAATTTTGCCCGCAATGGACTAAATATTAGTATCGTACTATCAGAGGGAATACGAAACTAATACACAACAAATGAAAATTAGCTACAAAATTCAGTTAACAAGCTTTAGTTTTATTAATAATATATATTCCAATATTGAAAGAAACATTCGTCTTGTATGACAAATTATATTTGCATTTCTCCACCGAAAGTGTATTCTCTTATAATTATGTGTTGCGCGATATATTAATAAAATAACAATGTCTGTCGCAAGTGTGCACAAATTTTGTTGCCATTTTGCAGAATGGAAAAATATATTGTTTGCAGTGAGCAAATAGTTGAAAAGGGGATATAATAGAAAGGGAAAAAATGCTTGTTACATTTTACTTATATATAAAATAGTAAAGAGAAATAAATTTTACTATAAAGTTTATTATAACGTTCAAACTGAAGGAGTTTTCTCGAACCACTATTTTAAGACGAATGGGACGGAATCCTAGAAGTGGAATATTTATAATTGTGCATGAGAAGTATAGGGAATCTGGCAACAAAACCGAAGCATTGCAGTTTCATAAAAAATTACCCAGAAGTGTCGCGTGATATGACATTGCAGCAATTTAACAAAAGAGATTGCTCTCAGGGACAGAAGTAATTGAACCTACTTTCGAAGGAATTTTAACAGAGGAGAGGTAAACTTTGTGTGCAATTTGTAAACTGTTAACAGTTAAATTTTAAGAATGAAGACTCGTTTTCATATTTGAAATTTATTATTATGAAATGGTACAATTTCAATTCTTTTCGATATTTTAGAAATTATATTTTTAATCCAATCATAGGTTGTAATCAGCAGGAGATAGCCAGTGTTGTCAATTGACATAATTTCGACAAAAAGCAATAAACCTTAACGGTGTAATGCATTCGCAGTAAGTATACTCTTTCATTTAGAGAAGTTTAAAATTAATTAATTTAATTAGGAGAATACCAATCGTAATATTTCGCCAATACCTACCGAACCTGAAAGGAATTTCCAATTTATCTCTGAGAGCAAAGAGATCGAATGTCTACAGACTGAGAAAATGAAAAAAAAAATCAGTTTTTGTTTTCTGAAAAAATATGAATACTTCTTTCTTCGTGCACATTTTCTGTGGAGATATGAGAGTAATCTTCTCAGTATCATAACCCGCAGAGAAGAATCTTTGAGGAAAGAGAGATCTATTATGCAGAAACAAAACCTCTGGGTACTTGTGACCTGGGCCCTTTAGCACATTTTACGAAGTAAAGAAAGTTTGAAGGGATTTAATTGTTATTTGTTTAATTTTTAAAAATCGTAGTTCCCCGCGGATTCTTCAACTTGACGAGGGTTATTTTGATTGAAGTCGTTTCGTTTTCGTGGCCTCAAGGTTTCTCTTCTACAGTATCTGGAAAAGGGAATAGCTCAGTAGTTAGCTTCCTCAATCGTAATCTGCAGTTTCCAGGTTCTACTCCCAAATGTTACAGTTATTTATCACTCTTAATTCCAAAATGATTTTTAATTAATTGTTGAATTACTTAGTTGGAACCATTGATTTAGAGATTTGAAAATTTCTGTTTTAAATTAAGCTGATGATTTTATTCTTTTTGCAAATGACGTTGATTACATGAACTTTTTCATTTGACAATGCGATGAGGCTGGTAGTATAGTAGGTTCAGTGATTAATAAGATTTTTGCTCTCGCAGTGCCTTCTGGACCAGAGATAGAATTAAATAACGGAAACACCATTCTATGCCTCCAACCATATAAAGAGAAATTACAATTTAGCTATAACAATTTAAATATTCATAAATACTTGATTAGACACCCGAAATGAAAGTTAATGACATGAACAGGAAGAAAAAAAACATTAAATGTGTTTTTCATCTCTTTGTAGATGTCTTGTCCACATGAAATTCCACCTATTTTTTGGGTAAACTAGAAATGTAGGATTACGCAGAAACCGAGAACGCACAATACATGTTTCTGCTTTAGGAATCTAAGTCAGTAATGCGAGTGCAGCAAGCTTCCACATTGTCTAATGCAGGTGACCTATTGTCTGAGGACGCCTTCACACATACGTTCGCTTTCTGCAAACGTAATTCCATGTTTGATTCATAGACATAAATAGCGTGATTTTTAATTTCCATATAGATAAAATTTGGGTAAATAATTATAATTCCACAATGTTTTTCCTCGACATTGTTTTAACAAATGCATGTAGTAAATTGAAATAATAGAATCTCTCAGATACACCTGGCAGTAATTTGTTAGATAAATATAGAGTCAAAATTATCATTAGCCAGGTGGGATACGAACCCACGTCCTCCTGATAACATGTTAGGTGCTCTGACCACAGAGCTGCCGGACAGTCACACACAGCTCACAGCACCTTACATGTTAGCAGGAGGTCGTGGGTTCAGATCTCACCCGGCTAATGATAATTTTCACTCTATATTTATCTAAAAAATTACTACCAGGTGTATCTGAGAGATTCTATTATTTCAACAACATTGCTTACGCTCGATTCTCTGCTTAAAAATATAACATGCTGTTTGATTCTTGATGTGGGTTGGCCGCGTGCACTAAACTGGAAAGTGCCTTCTGAGCCAGAGTCTTCAATTACAGTCAACTACATTTCCTATGACTAATTCTATGTTATAATGCTTAAAGCCACTAATAGAGGACGATTAATACTTAAAGCCACTTATAGAGGCAGCAAGTAGCTCAGTGGTCAGAGCACCTGACATGTTATCAAGAGATATCGTGGGCTCAGATACCACCTACCTAATGACAATTCTTCTTCTATTCTATCTAATATAGTACATTTTGGATATTTTCATTTTATAATTAATATTTTTCTCTTCTTGTGTGAATTCAAAACTCTATTAAAAGCATTCTAACTTAGAAAAATAGTTAACATAACTCGGTATAATTTGGTATCTTCTGCAGAATCCCTATTCTGGAACCGAAGCCCACTAGGGAACTTTGAGCCAATGGAGCCATTTTTGTGGTCACTTTATTGTCGTTATTACACCCTTAATGACTCGCTTATTCTCGCTTCTTGTTTCAGTGATTAATAATTGTGGAATGGAGATATTTCATAAGCGAAAAATTCTCCGCCCTGACCACGGTCATTAGGGGACACCGATGGGCTTAGAAAGGCCGTCGTCCGTCGGATGGCACTTTGAGCCGTGGCTCCGTGTGCGGGAGAGCCATATTCTGTGCACGGTAAAGAACACGCTGGATGGCCTTAACGGGAGGCTACCATCTATCTCCCAACAGATGTTCTAGTGGGTCCCCTCCCCCAACCTTCTCTGAGCCTTCGGGGTCCTTGTGACCTGGCCATTTAGACCATGGTGTGCAAAAAAGTGCCACTCAGAGGTAAAACAACCCAACATAACTGGAAATATGTCCGATGAATTTGATGCATTATAATCAAACTCAGAAAGATGTGAGTAAAGTTTGTTAATAACTACAAATAGGTAATAAAAATTATCCGAATTTTCGGATATTAGGTAATAATTTTATTATTGACATATTATTGCCAGTGTTCCTTCTGTCTGGTTATTGCAGATGATTAAATTTACTCTGTCGGATACCAAGCAGTGTTAAGGTCACCTTCCTTATTTGAGGATATCGGCCTCTAGCCCTCTAACATCAATCGAAAATTTAAGAATATCCAGGTTTTTAGGTGGAGGCTCTAATAAACAGGTAGCAAATTCTGAAGTAATCAAGTCATCATCCAGGTCTGCGTGCTATCCAAATAGTTTTTCATAATCATATTCATTTGGATTATGCATAGATTTAATAAATGGGTCTAGAATTAATGCTTTTCTCTAGAAGACTGTAACAGATATATGAAGGTTTTTATTGTTTTTTAACTATCCATTGCGAAGACTAGAAAATTCTGTCATAACTGAAATAACTAGAATGATATTAGTGATCTGGCAACCTTCGTGTCACGTGACACGAAGGTTGCCAGATCACTAATTTCTAAAAAAAACTTTACCGGATATTTTTTCTAAATTCTGTAATCAATCATAGAGTTCGAATGCTTTTTTGAGCGACTGTACACAAATCAACCATCCATATAATCGAACTAGAAGGTCGCCTAGGGCGCCAAGTTAATGGGACGGCAAATTCGAAAGAAAAACCAGGTTTAAAAATTAGTCTCCTAATTTTTTTCTCATCTCAGAAACATTAGTTAGACAGACGGACAAACCGATAATGAAACCTCTATTGGAGAAACCCGCTTGAAAATATTAATAGGTAAAAAAGGGAGCAAAATGTTTCCCAGTTTATCAAAAACCGCTCACTGGATCTGCCTTTGGGAGTGGGGGAGCCGATTGCATTGGTCGCCTAAATGTATCAGTTGCAGCAGCTCGTCTAAGGCCAACCCTGCTGGGAAGCAACTTTATTAATAAGACTGGTGTTAATTATCAAACAGATTCCGGGCTCATCAGCTTTTTAATCCAATCTACATCTAAATCTGTGACGGAGATTAATCAGTTGTGTTCTCGTATATTAAAGTTCTCAGATTGGAGGATCCACTCTGCTTGTGTTATGATTCTCGCTTCTAACTCTCTCACTAGCGAAACTAGATCAAATCGGTGGAAATATTCAGGTGAGTCCCTATCAGTATAAAATGAGGGGCCCTCCATCATCATGGGGCCCCGGTTCATTGGCCCTTATGCACCAATTTTCGCTTTTGATTGTTCTGCTCTTATTGAAAAAGGGGACATTAATGGGTTAGAGAGTATGTAGTCTGTTACATGAGAAATTAAAAAATGGCCTCGTGTGTAGGAAAGTAATTCCTTCAAAATGGATGACCCAAAATGGGAAGGCTTCCATCTACCTCCTAACAGCTATTCATTAATTAGCTGAACCTTCACCCTGTTGACCTGACTATTTTTTTAGCCCAATGTATGCCAGAAAATGCCCACTTCAAAGTAAAACACCAGTCCTATGTAAACTCGATTATCAATGTTCGTTCGGTATTTAAATGTTCTTGAAATTTAAACATTTAACCCTTGGCTGGCTCTCAAAACACATCTTTCGACATAAGCAAAAATTAAAATTTTTTTTAAATAAATAAATGAATGAATACCCCATAAAGAGCTGCTTGCCATAGAGGTAATACGTTCAGTTTGTAGCAAAGTTATCTTTAGTAACTTTTATTAATTATTGTTTAGCAAGAAACCAGAAACATGACAGACAGCAAGACAAGAAAAAATTGACGCATCGCATTCGCAATCTCCTGGGGAGCTCAGATTTTAGTGACGTCATCTTAGTTTTTAATCATGAAAATGAAGCAGAGAGAATCCACGCTCACAAGCTCTTACTTGCCATCAGAAGTCCCGTATTTGCTGAAATGTTCTACAGCGAATGGAAGGACGAATCCGAAATTCTCATAACGGATGAATCCCCTGAAGCCTTTGGAATTATGATGAAGTAATATTTATAGACTTGGCAAATTTTTTTTGTTCTTATAATTTGTTTTAGCTAAGCTCGTGTGAACTTATTGTGAACATAATGTAGCGTAAATGTGTAAAATATTATGTGGCAAAAGGTTTGCAGCATATACAGTAGTTTGTAAAATAATTTGGCAGTCCCGTAGCCGAGTAAGTAGTCAAGGGGACCTGGGCTCGAACCCAGGTCTCTTTGACTACCTACACGGCTACGGGACGGCCAAATTATTTTACAAACTGCAAAAAAATGTCCTCATGTTTTTCAATTAAGATTATTATAACGGTTATCGGTTTTGTTTTAACTGTTTGAATTAACATTTCAAGTCAATTATTTGATTGAAATTGATGTCACTAGTAACATTGTTCTTAGGCAAAGATAAATAGTTCAAAATCTTTAAACACCGGATGAATATTTTCAAAATCAAGGCAATGATACATATGATTAAAATCTTTAATTTGTTTTCAATCACATTTTCTCATTAAAGTTTATTAAAAACGTACTGAGCGCTCAGTTTGATTCCACACAGGCGTTACATAGGTCTGGTCCTATGAAGTGCTATGAAAGATCATTCCTTGAACAGTTAACCAAAAGTGGTTGGATGTGTCTACATCTGAATTGGAGAGAGTCTCTGCTATTTAAAGAGTGGACTTGTAGAGGTAAGTGGAGTTTGCCTTGTCCCTAAGGCTCATTTCTTTTATTCGACCTAATGCATGTCACGTGATCGGCAGTACTCTTGGTCAGATGCAGTTCGTACCGGAAGCGGAAAAATATTGATAATACAGGATGGTTGGTAACCCTAGGGTGTACCCAGGTGTGTGTGTTTGGAGAAGGAAAGGTTTGGATTTTATCCCTACCTAACATATTGCTTAGGTAGCGATAAAACATATTGGTTAGATAGGGTATATACGTTTGGAGGGAAATCTCTAAAAATTCGAGCCATTTTAAAACTTACATTGAAACATATCAATTTTCATTGGAAGTTTCTGAGTATGTCATTGGCAACGCTGTGAAAAACGAAGGTATTCATTGTGTTGACTTTCACTGTTGCTATTCGTAACAAACCAAGTCGCAGACGTTTCTTGTGCGAAACATAAACATTCGTTACGAAACAATGAAAAAATTATTTCTCAGCTTCAAAGTCGAGAAGTGGTTCTTTTCTGTGGACTTTCGTCATTTGTTTCTTATCGTTTGTGCGTGGAGAGGTCGCTGTGTCAGCCTACGCCAGCCAGTATCTAAAGTATCAACGTGGGACGCAAGTGTGCTCAGTTCAGTGTTTTCCCTGAGCACTAGGACGAATAAACGGGTTCCTGGCGCTGCTTGTGGTGACCTTCACATCCTCCTCTGTGAAAGTAAGCCTAACTCTCAATGCCCCATTTATCTAGTCACGGAGTTAACGTGTTTATGCAGTAGTGAATATATGTAGTGCACAGTTGTTTTATTTCTTTAGCCAATATCGTTGTTGTTTGTCGGGGGTTGGACGCCCAGAAGATTGGTTGCACCGCATTAAGTGCGGACGTCTGTAATATCGCGCTGGTAAGAAATGGTAATATATTGGGGAATATTTAATGTATTGGGATTTGAATGGGGGATAAGCAATCATTCTCTTGTTATTTGACTATACTTTAGCTCATTTCTCGTGTGTTTTATTACTATAATATTTATGTGTTAGTAGACGAAGACGTGTAAGGCTTCGAAACTTGCAGGTTCCCGTTTACTCGGTGTTACGATACCAGAGTTGTGTTGTTTTCCTCTGAGCTACATACAATGGAGTAAATAGCCAAGTCACAGGTATCCCGAGAGCTCAGAGGAGATTAGGGGGATAGAATCCACTGGTCAGTTGTTACGAGACAGATGGTAGCCTCCTGTCAATCCCATCCGACGGACGCCAGCCTTTCCAAGCCAATCGGTGACCCTACTGACAGTGGGCAGGGCGGGGAATTTTGCGGAGAGTTAGTGATGGAACCTCAGTTTTTATTTCCAAGCACGGTCTCTGCATAATGAAAGCAAATTTGGTGGCAGGGGCCTCGAGGACAAACTGATTGATCTTTTCCCGGTTACCCATAGTATAATATATTATTTATATATAATTTTATATATGACATAAATACGACCTGTGACCCGCTTTCACAGAGTTCTAAGAAGAATTCCGGTACTTAATCAAAAGTAATTTAATTTTCAATTCTGACCAATTAACATATTTTTTATCTTCTTAAAAAACATTTAATTTCACTCAGCAAAAAAATATTTTAAATCCTTTTAGACAGTATATTTATTAGTTAGTTTTAAACTATTAATTGCTCTTTACGTATTTAAATACAATAAACTCAAATATTGATTTGAGGACAATTTGACTGATAACATCGCTGATCATCCCGAACTGATGAACATCATCAAGGGTATCCATACAACATCTCTTCCACCGTCATCACCAGATCCATTGGAAAACATTTACGCATCTCCAAGAATCTGGTTAACGAGATCGAGCCAATGAATAAGTCGGGAAAGTCCAAACGCAAAAACAGAATGAAAAAAATAAAAAGAGGCGTCTGTTTAATTTATTTCAGAAATGGAAAAAAAATGCCTTTTTTGTTTTGAATTGTCACTTGTATTTTTTGTGAACTGGAAAGTTTTGGACACAAAATATATCGAAGAAATAAAAAGAGCAAAGATCAGCTCATCCTAGATGAAAATTTCTTCTCTGTCTCATGTGTGTGCTCCTATTGCATCAACAATAACTTTCGTAGGAAAGGTATTCCTTACTGTCATAGTTTTTCCTATTTTATCTATTTCTACCACTTCTAATTTAATTTAAAAACACTCAGATCCCAATTCATCACAGAGAAACTTGCATCATATCTGTCTTTAATTTACTCATCAATTATATAAAAAACAAGTGTAAATTTCACTTCTGGTAGTTCAGATTAAAAGTGTTTTCCCAAGTGTCTTAATCTAAATATGTATCATCATCATCATCATCATCCTCAAGCAGCCATGGGCTACGGAGGTCCAACCAGACCGTGCAGTTTAATTCTCCAAGCATATCTGTCCTGAACTACATCTGCTGCATCCGGCCACTGCACACCAATCCTAACAAGGTCCTGTTTGACATTGTCTGCCCACCGCTTTCTAGATCTCCCCCTCTTTCTGAGGCCTTTAGGCACACTGTTCATACCCAATCTATAATCATTCATACGGGCAACATGACCAAACCAGCGGAGTCTCTCTCTGCACAATATGCTGCTTAAAGGAGGTTGCAAACTCCTTTGCCTAACCTCATCATTAGTTACAAAGTTGAACCACCTAATGGCCAAGATACTGCGTAAGCAACTGGAATCAAAAGCATCTAGTTTCCTGTTATCTTGTTTACAAAGTGTCCAAGTTTCACTACCATAACTAACCCTAGAAAGAACCAAACTATTATACAGTCTAATTTTAGTCTTTAGGTGTATACGCCTATTTCACCACACTCTATATAGATTCTTAAAAGTCCCGGCAGCAATCCCTATTCGTCTGTTAATCTCATGCCGCACATCACCATTATGGCGATGCTAAAATATAAATTGTATTTTCCTTTTAGACATTTCGTTCTGCTGGTTGCAGAAGAGTCTGCAACTCGTAAAATTTAGGTGAGTTGGAAAATATTTTTTCAATTTTTTTTTTATTTTTTTTGGAAAATTAAGGGGAGTTGTCAAAATCGTGGCAACTTGGGAAATCTGAGGCAGTTTGGAAAATGGAGAGACGGCAAAATTTAGAGCAGTTGGCAAAATTCGAAGCCACATAGTAAAAACAGGTGAATTGACAAAATCTTAGGGAGTTGGCAAAATTCGGAGTGACTTGGTAAAATCTTGGAGAGTTGCCAAAATCGGGACAGCTTGGCAAAATCTTGGGGAGTTGGCAAAATTCGGAGTGACTTGATAAAATCTCGGGGAGATGGCAAAATTCGGAGTGACTTGACAAAATCTTGGGGAGTTGGCAAAATTCGGAGTGACTTGACAAAATCTTGGGGAGTTGACAAAATTTCGGAGTGACTTGGCAAAACCGTGGAGAGTTGCCAAAATTCAGGTGAGATGTAAAAATTAGGATTATTTTCTGTAAAATTATGGCGAGTTGGAAAAATCTAGGAGAGTTGGCAAAATCTAGGGAGTTGGCAAAAATTAGAGGCAGTTGGCAAAATTAGGAGTGACTTGAAAAAATCATAGGGAGTTGGCAAAATTCAGGTGAGATGTGAAAATTTTGATTTTTTTTCTGCAAAATTATGGCGAGTTCGCAAAATCTAGGAGAGTTGTCAAAACTTAGGGAGTTGGCAAAAACTAGGGGCAGTTGGAAAAATTCTGAGTGACTTGGCAAAATCGTGGAGAGTTGACAAAATTCAGGTGAGATGTAAAAATTGCAATCTTTTTTCTGTAAAATTATGGCGTGTTGGCAAAATAGAGGCAGCTTCGCAATATCTAGGAGAGTTGGAAAATCTTGGGGGAGTTGGCAAAATTCAATCCACTTGGTAAAATACAGGCGATTTGTGAAAATTGGGATTGTTTTTGTGAAATTAAGGAGAGTTGTACTGGAAAAAGTACAGGTGAGTTGTAAAAATTGGGATTGGTTTTGTGAAATTAAGGAGAGTTGGGCAAAGGGAGAGTTGGCGAAATTCGAAGCCACTTGGTAAAATACAGGGGAATTGTGAAAATTGTGCCTTTCTTGTGCAATTAAGGAGAGTTGATAAAATTCAAATTGGCTTGGCAAATTCAGGGAAGATGTAAAAAGGGCGATTTTTTCTGTAAAATTACGGCGAGTTGGGAAAATCTAGAGTAGTTGGCAAAATTCGAATGCACTTGGTAAAATATAGGCGAGTTGTGAAAATTGAGATTTGTTTTGTGAAATGAAGGAGTGTTGGATAAAATGAGGAAACTTAGCAGAATGTAAGGCAGTTGGCAAAATTCGAATCCAGTTGGAAAATACGGGCGAGTTGTGATAATTGTGATTGGGTTTGTGAAATTCAGGATAGTTGAATAAAATCGAAGAAAAATTTTCATCTCCACATCTCACCTGAATTTTGTCAACTCCCTACGATTTTGCCAAGTCACTCCGAATTTTGCCAAGTCACTCCGAATTTTGCCAACTGTCCCTAGATTTTGCCAACTCGCCATAATTTTACAGAAAAAAAATTTTTTTACATCTCACCTGAATTTTGCCAACTTCCCACGATTTTTGTCAAGTCACTCCGAATTTTGTCAACTCCCCAAGATTTTGTCAAGTCACTCCGAATTTTGCCAATCCCCAAAATTTTACCAAGTCACTCCGAATTTTGCCAACTCCCCAAAATTTTACCAAGTCACTCCGAATTTTGCCAACTCCCCAAAATTTTACCAAGTCACTCCGAATTTTGCCAACTGCCTAAGATTTTGCCAACTCACCTGTTTTTACTAAGTGGCTTCGAATTTTGCCAACTGCTCTAAATTTTGCCGTCTCTCCATTTTCCAAACTGCCTCAGATTTCCCAAGTTGCCACGATTTTGACAACTCCCCTTAATTTTCCAAAAAAATAAAAAAATTGAAAAAATATTTCCCAACTCACCTAAATTTTACGAAATCCCCCCCTCATGGCTACGCCCCTGTCTGTTCCTTCCATTCAGATGACAACATTCTCCTCAAGTTCCGGTAGGAGTCATCAGGACCGAGAAGTTCCCCGTGAAGGGAAGAAAGTGAATATGGTGGACAATAAAGGTACGTCTCATAAATATTTTCCCATTCAATCCCATGTTTGGATTTTCCTTGCTAAACCTAGTTTCAAAATATGGTGATCTGTTTGAGGATGAGATGTGTATGTATATGTGCATTTTGCCAATTGTTTTCTAATGCGAACTTTTCTTTTCAAGATATAACATTGTCTCCATATGTGCCTCTTAGAAGCCAGATGCAAGAGAAAAAGAATCTGGACACGGCGACTTTCCACGTTCCACGTAAGTTCCTGCAGCTCTTCATCAGGACCCAGAAGTATGGGAAGAATATGAATATGGGTGACAATTACGATACGTTTATAAATAATTTTAAATTATTGGACCCATTTAATCATATTTATAGGTGAGCATCCCCTGGATGGCTTATATCTGTCGATAAAATTAGATTAATGAATAAGTTATTTTCAGATAACTGAAGGAGCAATGATAATCCTGGTGTTGAAGGACCTTCGTAGAAAGGACGGTTGCGGTGCCTAAGTGCTATAGTTGTTACTTAAAATAGAAATGTTTAGCTAAATGAATAACAGTCTGCTTTGGTCTTCCGTTGATCATGTCTTCTTTAGAATTAGGTATGTGCATGTGTATTCTGTGAATTGTTTTTCCATAGGAAATTTTCCAGATGATACACGGAGATGATGGCAGAAGATGACAATGCAATTTCCTTGTAACAAAATTACGCGAAGGTTGGCTAGAGAGAGACGATGATGTTTTATCGCGGGGTTTATACCGATGATGAACGCTATATTTTACAAATCATTTCCATTTAATTCGCTCAACAAAAAATAAATTCTGTTTGAGGTTTTAATGGATGTTTTTTGGAATCTTGAACCCTCTTTTTCCTTTCACACTAGCCTCCTTATGTGTGGAGGGGTTTTCTCTAGGTTAGAGCAAAGCACTCTGACGTGGAAGGTGCCTTGACGTAATAATAATAAATTATACGTAATAATAATAATAACCAATTTAAAATAATCATAAAAAACTTAATACAATTTCGCCGCAATAAATAAATTATTTCAAATTATGTAGTATAAAAATAAATGGAATTGAATTAAATATTATCCAAATTTAATTGCTTAAATATTTATGCATGTTTCCCTCCTTTTGCTCAACAGATCTCCGGTGGTCTTTGGTAAACGTGGTATGCTTATAACTGCAGTTTTTCTCTCTTTCTCGTTACCAGATTTTCTTCTCTTAATGAAATTTACAATTTTAGACTGGTTGCTCGAAATTTCACCCTTCATAGCAGCAAGAAATGCGGAATACCTCCATTTAAACCACTAGTTTTGTATGAAATTATAATACAGTGGACCCCCGATATAATGCGCATGTCGGGCGGGAAACAACACCTGCGTTATAAGGTGAACCGCGTTATACCGACACAATAAATTTCACACTGTAAGCTTTTCTTTTACTCATCATGCATACAATAATTAAACACTATTCAAAATACATGCAAGAACTCAATACATACACAATTACTCAATACGCAGTAACAATAAAATGCGATACTCACTAACGCCGCACGGACCTGTATAAACATGTTTGAACTTATCGCGAACATCGCCCGCGCTATAACCGAGTGCGCGGTATAGCGAGCAGCGCTATAACGAAGGTCCACTGTACTACCATTTAAGATGAAACTTTGAAAGGTAAATTAATGAAACTTGAATGAAGAAATGAAGCTATTTATTATATGAAGCTAGAGTGATGATACCGTGGTGCATTCACTAGGCAATGTAGGAAAGTATGATGATACATTCAAAATATAATTTATTTTTCTTTAATTTTAGATATATCGTAATGATATATCTGTGATGGATATTATTGGCAGAGAATAGACACTGACGATAGAAAGAAATGAATTCATTTATATTAAATTGTATTATAAATCGGGTGGTAGTTGCGATAAAACTTTCACATTTCAATTTTCGTACGGTTTTTGTTCATCATTTCTTGGTTTTTCAGTTCTATATGTTTGTCAAAAGGGTTCTTCTAAGATGTTGACCACTAGCAACATGCTACCTACCAAATAAAAGCCTGTTGTATAGGAGGAGGGTCGTGGATTTTAAAAAAATTGCCCAATTTTATTTGCCCATTTAAATCTATGTAACTAAAGAAGGTGTCTGTGGCAACCATAACTCATCGGGAATTCAACGTAGAGGCTGCAAATTTTCAGATAATGTTGCTGGCTGTGGTCCTGATTGCAACGCCAAATATCAAGTCGAACATCCAAAAGGAGGGCTTTCTAGAGGCAAAGTTATGTACCATGCTATTGTTACGGGAAACGATAATCGCTGTCAAATCTATTGTTGCCATTTATTGCTCCCTAACTGTGAAAGTAAAGAGTTAAAATAGCATTTAAATCTGCTGACGTTGCCAGATTACCAACATTTCCAAAGGCATTATTTAGGCGTTCCATTGCAGTTAGGGACTTGATTTTCTAACCGAACATGGGGACAGGCAGGGGGAATACGCCTACGAAATGTAGGGCCTTTCGGTAAAGTACATCGGGAATAACAGAATGTCAAAATCTGCTCTATGGGAAATCGAGCTCTATGGGAGAGTTGCTTACAGAGAAGAGAAGGTGTTTTAAAGGAGGATTCTATCGATGGGAGAAAGTTTTAATATTATTTTAATTTAATGCAATATTCTACAAAACATTTCCATTAAATTCGCTCAACAAAAAATAAATTCTGTTTGAGGTTTTAATGGATGTTTTTTGGAATCTTGAACCCTCTTTTTCCTTCCACACTAACTGCCTATGTGTGGAGGGGTTTTCTCCGGGTTAGAGCAAAAACTCTGACATGGATGGTGCCTTGACGTGGCGTCAGAGCTTTGCACTAAACCATCCGGCAGACATCTTTCTAATGTCATAGCCTATTAATTTTTGTAAACTTTCTATTATATAGTTAAGATACTATTTAACTAATCTAAACTTTATGAATGATTTTCAAAGTCAAAATATGAAGGAAATTCCTAATACAATAAACTTTACATATTGCTCTATTAATCTCTTTTATTACTTCATTAATATTTTCGTTTCAAGTTAATTTACTGTCAATAATAATTCCGAAACACTTTTAAATTTTCATCTCCTTTATTGCTTCACATGAGAAACATTTTCTATGTGCAGTAAACTTCCGTTTCCGGCATTTATGAGGAGTGGGAATTTCCGGTTAGATGAATCTGTCGACTGCATGAGAAATATTTTTACAGAAACCAAATATACAGTATGCAAAATCTTGTACTCAAGCCTTAGTCGAAATAAAAATGCAATGAAAAACAATGATAATAAAAATGAAGTATAATGTCCTTCATATAAATGTAAATACCTAAAATATAATTGCACTTTATACATATTTTCACACTTGACGAATGTCAAAATCCGTGCACTTAACAAACATATCGGGAACTGCTTCATTCAAAGCCACCACATAAAGAGTTCTACTTTGGATGTCGGATGGCATTGGCTAACATTGGTACCGTATTTGCTTAATAAGTTTCACCTATAATGTGAAAGGTAAAATCGGTAGATAACCATGTACGAAATGAAAAATATTATCCAAGAATACTGAAACCAAGCTAAACTTTAATTTCAGGATAAAAACAAACTTCTTATGCATACGTATTTGTAGTTTAGTTAATGGCTATGTTCTAGATACTCAGGGGGCAATTCATCAGGGTCATCCACTGAACTAGCATTTGATTCTTGAACAGCAACTGATATAGAGTGTGGAGAAGACATAAAATTAGGTCTAATAGTTTTTTTTAAATAAATTTCTTTTGTCTGCCGGCTTGAATGTTTTCCTTTTCTGATGCAACAATTTAGAATACAAGAGGTGAAAATGCATTGCGGTTTGGAAGTGAAGCAGCTTTCTGCTCAACAAATTTCATAACATTTTCAAATCTTTCGGCAGCAGTCTGCCACGAGACTCTTTGAACCTGTTCATCCTCTTCATCGCTTTCCTCTTCTAGAACTTTACATTTGTCCTCATTCAAAACACTTTCAATAATTTCTTCAGTATTTAGTGTCGTTGTAGCAGGTGCATATTGCCATAGCATGAATGTAACAATGCGCGAAAGACGATGCAAGCGTCAGTGGCAGTCGCGAGAACTATCACGTGCATTGAAATTTGCAGTATGAAATTAAAATTCTTCAACTCTAAATTTATGCCGGTTGCATGAGAATTCTGGTTGAGTACCGGAAAATCGGGAGTTTACTGTGTTTGGCGAATTATATATTGTTTTATTTCTCTATGATGACTGTACTGCTTTGAGACGAATGTACTGGTTTAAAGTAAAACTATTCCGTTTTAAAATTAATGTTAATTTACCTTTCAAATATCATTTTGCAATTTTTAGCAAGCCTCCATTTGCATCATTTATTAACTTTTCGTTTCACTGAGCAGTATATTATTAGTGAAATGTAGTCTCCAAAAGCTAATAACTTCCCATTTCAATATGAATTCCTATAACAAATATCATTTACAAAATCTGTAACAAATATTCTCTCATTTCTTCTTCCTAATTCTACAACGAAAAATACACATTACATTTCTAAGTTCATTAATGAAAACCGCTTCTCCTTTCGTCCTGGGCAGACCATACAATGGCTTAACTGAATATGTTACAAGGAGCCCAAAGGGCTCTTGTAACATATCCAGTTAAACAACAAATTAAACAACACAAGATTGGGAAATAGAATCCATTGAACAGTTTTTGGGCTCCCAGAAAGATCATCCAAATTGTTCGTTCATTCGCACAGAAGGATAATGTTCCTTTCGAAGACGGTGCATGGACTGTCCAAGCCAATGTTCCCTCTTTCATACCGAAGGGAGGGGGGGGGGGGGGTCGCGAAAATAAAATTTAATCCTTACCGCAGTTGGGCCTTGAGCTTGGGTACTACAAATTACGATCCATCCATGCTACCGATTGAGCTAATCGCTAAGTGTAAGGAGTTATATCCCAAATAAAAGATTCTTTTCAAGAGAATATCATCACTACCTCTAATTATATCTGCTCATTGCTGTCCCCCCTTCCCTGCTGAGGAGAGAAATTTCGCGGACACCTTCGGTGATCCCAGAAAAACAAAGTCCAGGCTCAAACGATGCCATTTAAAACACGACACCAAAAGTGACAGCATCCTTTTCTGCAGTTCCCATGTTCGAGTCACACCTGGGCTAGTGTTGACATTTTTTTGTGCAAAGTCCCTCACCTGCCTTCGGTCACTAGAGCACACCGATGTGCTTGAAAAGGCCATCGGGTGGCACGTTAAGCTCTGTGTGTGAAATAGCCATAACCTGTGAATTTTAAATAGCACACTGGATGGCCTTGACGGGAGGCTAACAATCTACAGAGGTTTATCAAAATAATGGAAACACCGATAGCCACTGGAGTACACGCAATGCGCCGTATGCATATCGCAGGGATGACGTCACCCGCGATATGAGGAAATAAAGCGAAGAAGTACGATGTCAGCTATCACGTAGTAGTGCTACAGGCACAGGTGAAACAGCTGTTGTGGTGTAATTGTTGACAACGTCAGATCATAGTAACCTCCAAAAAAGCATGATCATTGGTGCGCGTCTCGCAGGAGATTCAGCAACCAGAACTGCGAAACAAGTAGGTGCAACACGAAGAACAGTATCGAAGATTATGACTACCTACTATCAAAAAGGACAAGGCGTTGCCTCCAAACATGCAAATTGTGGACGCCATATGAAGTTGTCAGAAAAGGATAGGCGAATGTTGGCACGGATTATATAACGGAAGCACATGACCATCGCACCGCAAATAGCAGCAGAGTTAACACCAGTCGGAATGATCCCGTTTCGGTCATAAAAGTTCGTCGGAAACTTCATCGTGCCTATCTGTGTATCCCTATTAAAAACCTGTAGAGCATACCACACCGACTGTTTGGTTCCGACTAACAGTTCGTCGGAAAATCCGATAACAGTTTGTCGGAAACTTCATCGTTCTGGTATTTATGGCCGTACTACTATCCACAAACCTCTGATTACCAACATCAATGCAACAAAACGTATAAGTTGCACAGCACATAAAATCAGGGATGCCGAAGACTGGCAACGTGTCATCTAGTTTGAAGAATAGCGCTATACATTGTTTCCCACCACTGGTAGAGTGTATGTCAAAGCAAAAACCTGTAGAGCATACCACACCGACTGTTTGGTTCCGACTGTGAAGCATGGAGGTAGATCCCTGATGCAGTGGGATGCCATATCATGGCATTCCTTAGGGCCATTGGTTATCCTACAGGGTGGTGTAACATCCGCAACGTACGAATCCATTCTCGTGGACCACCTGCACCCAATGTTGGGATCATCATCATTGTTCCCTAATGAGTGTCCCTAGTTTCAAGCGGATAATGTACTCAAGCATTGTGCGAAACGTGTCGAGTTGTGGTTTACAGAGTGTGAGGATAGGGTACAGCAGCTACCCTAGCCACCTTAGTCTCCAGACCTCAATATTATTGAACATCTGTGGGAATATCTGGAGTGCAAGGCCGTATGTGCATTACCATATGTGCATGACTTGTATAAGTCTATTCCACATCGAATTGCGTCTATTCTGAATGCTCGAGGGGGCCTACAGCTTATTAATGAAATGTTCTCCACACACAGTGTGTGTTTCCATTATTTTTGTAAACCCCTGTATCTCCTAACAGCTGTCCAGTGAGTAACAACTGTCATATGAGCCTTCAGGGTCCTTGTATCCTGGTTATTTAGCCCATTGTGCTCAAAAATGTGCATTTCAGAGGTAAAACAACCTGACTTCATTAGATTCAACCATGCCAAACGTTATTAGACTCAAATGTGCGGGAGAGTCATACCCTGTGCACGTTAAAGAATACGCTGGATAGCCTTGACGGGAGGTCACCATCTGTCTCCCAACAGCTGTTCCAGTGGGTCTGCTCCCCCAACCTTCTCTGAGCCTTCGGGGTCCATGCGACCTAGCCATTTAGCCCATGGTGTGCGAAAACGTTTTGTCATTGTTGTTTGCTTGCCATGGTGTGCAAAGCCCAGCCAACTTCCCATCAGATTTAAAATTGGACATCTCAAGCCCCCCATTAGATTTCACTAAGATTGGAACATGTCAAGTCCCATTAAGCTCAAATGTATCGACATCCTTTTCAAACTCAAGTGTCAACCTCCTATTAGGCTCAAACGTGTTAACTCATCATTATACTCCGTTCCACTTGAGTAAACAAACCGTGCGAAATAAGCAAGCCTTTCCTAGTATCAATGTACACAAAATTAACTGCTATTGGTTAGAATTTGAGACCGCATTTTTAAGCACATGTCACACTTGTGGATTATAAACATACAATGCCAGAAGTGTATTTTGCTTAGATATTTTGCGCAACGTTATATATATATCTCCTATTGTTAATTTTTTTTTGCCCCTTACGAAGCAAGATTACATTCCCAGAAGCACCGACAATGACTTGTGAAATTAATATTATTATGCAAATATTTATGAAAAAATATGATATAATATAAGGAATAAAAAATATTTCGACGAATTTCACTTTAAAATTAAATGTTTGTTTCAGTTGTCAAGTGGCTAGAAATTGCTATTATATCAAATTTCCACAAATCCTCTTCTTCAGCTGCCACATGTCTAATATAATTTTCCAATTTTCTGTTGAAACAAGTTTGATTGCTTCTTCAAGTAATAACCGCGCTTATCCTAGTTTAGTCCATTGTGCGCAAAAATGTGCATTTCAGAGGAATATTGTTCTTGCTCTACTCCAAGAACGTTTTGAACGATTCTCGTAGAATACTAAATGTCTGTTAATCGTTTGGGGCCATTAGGTTCAAATATTGCTAGCATTTCCTCGCACGAGTCGACTCGAGCCCTTTTCCGCTGTTGTGTCAGTTTGTGGGGTACCAATTCTGCACATATCTTTCGGAACTTTGAATTTAAAATTTTGTTATTTTTGGCCCTGTAGCCATTTACTTGACTCCAAGTCATTTCAATTGGTTTTAACGGGCAATGATATGGAAAGGAAATGCAGTACTACGTGTCTTGCTTCTGCTAAAAATTCATCTATAATATAGTTGTCGTAATTGTCTTTCACTTGTCTAAATTTATTTAAGAGTTCTATCTTCATCACATGGTCACTATGCTCAATACCATGCTCCTTTTACCAGTTAATAACATCTTGTTTCTTTCCATGCCATAGTTGCTGCTTTTTCAGTTTTTTACGATCTGATACAGTCGCTCAAAAAAGTATCCGAACACTATGGTTGATTGCAAAATTCAGAAAAAATATCTGGCATTGATTTTTTTAGAAATCAGTGATCTGGCAACCTTCCTGTCACGTGACACGAAGGTTGCCAGATGACTAATTTCTAAAAAAATCAATGCCAGATATTTTTTCTGAATTTTGCAGTCAACCATAGCGTTCGGATACTTTTTTGAGCGACTGTACGGAGCATTGCCCATTACTATAACAGAGCTTTTTTGCCAATTTTTGCAATAAACATAACATCCGATTTTTAAATACTTTCTCATTCATTTCTTCATGATAAACTTTACTACTTTTTCATTCAAACACTAACTGTGCTCCATCAAGAAAACCATGGTCACTTCCAATTTGAGCAATTTTAAATCTTTGCCTTTCCCAGCTGATTGTTTTAGGCCTCTGGTGAGCCATGAATACAATGCTTGCCGACATGCTGACACTGATTCTGCCACAGTTTAGTTTCTAATTTCTTTTTTTTTTACTTTAGAAGCTGTGTGACTCGAATTCTCCCAAGTTTCATCTAAATAGCAATTTTTTTTCTTTTATTACCACTATGTGCTTTAAATTGTCTCAAACATTTTCACCTCTACATTAAAATGCCGTCTCTTTCAATTAAAACACCTTCGCGTTTGCGAGTGGAAAATATAAAGCTGATATCTATTAGCAATCAATTTAATGTTGCTTGGCTAAAATTTGGCAAATCAGGAACCGAATTTATCGTTATTAATATTTCATTTAAATTCGGCAGTTCATTTCTGAAGAAGAATTCGTTAATCATTTTCCTGATAACTGTCCTAGAAAATTGATCACATTTTTTTAACCATTTCATAACTCGTAGATGTTTACCTGAAGAATGGAATACCTGATTTAAATCACATTCATTTAGTATTCTACGAGGGGCGTTCAAAAGGTACTTGACATACATCTGTAGAACAAGAACAATTTCACTTATCTGAGCAAAATTTCTCCTGTCCTTCAAAGTACTCCTGTCCAGCATTTATACAAAGCTGCAGACATCTACGCCAGTTCTGAAACGCTTGGGGTACCCTTGTTGGGGAATACTCCCTAGCTATGAATGAATGATTTTGCAGTTCTTGCACCCTTGAAAAAGACTTCCAGGAAAGTTCCTTTTTAATATTTGGGACAATCAAAAATCATATGGTTCAAGATCGGATGAATACGCAGGATGGGGTAGCTGTTTTTTTTTCCTGCTCCAGATAGGTCGTCACTTGATGGGTTTTGCGAGCACTGGCATTGTCTTGAAGAGGGAGAACCCTTGACACGCCTGTTGTTATACGGTGCTCCTTCACCTCCTTAACCATTTTGGGAAAAACAATGTTGGTAGTATTGTCCATTTATATACGATTATATTTATTCAGGCAAAGTGTCCACGTCTACCATTCCTTGGGAATCGAAAAAAAATTCTGAAAATCATCTTCCATGAGCGAAAGTCGTCGGAGGATTTGGGGATGCTACGCCAATTCAGATTGAATTAGCGTTCCCAAATTCCCATTTCCTTAATGAGTTCAAGGTTCCAAACAACAAGGTTCCTTCAGCAACCCAAACATAGTTGCCGATATTTTTGGGTGTTGTAAAGTAATAAAATCACGTCTCATCACTTGTGACAACGTCTGTTAATCGTTGGGGGCCACTAAGTTCGAACATTGCTAGCATTTCCTCGCACGAGTCTACTCTAGTACTTTTTTTGCTGTTGTGTCAGTTTGTGGGGTACCAATTCGGCACAGATCTTTAGGAACTTTAAATGTTGATGAATAATTATTTCCACACTGCCAATCAATACATTGACATCTAAACGTATTACCTAAACGGTGAGGTGTTGGTTTTCCTTAAGGAATTCAAGAATAGCAGCGATGGTTCTCTCGTTCACGTCCTCCTTCTGCCTTCCTGCAGAAGGTCTTCGAAGCTCTGCCATCCTTCTATAGATTTGCGCATCCATCCCATAACACTGTCTTATGAACAAACATGATCCCCATATACATGATAAATCGGCATGATTTTTTTTGCATCGTCCCCAAGCTGCATTCTTGTGAAAATGTAAAATATTTCCTCATGTTTAATAGGCTCCATAGCAACAACGCTCAGATTTCGCAGACCGAACTTTACATGCCGCCAGCGAAATGAGAAAGGATGATAAAGCCTTTGTTTTTAACACGTAATGACCAATTTAGACAAGCTTTCAAACAAGTCGTAGCTCGTTAACTTGGAAGGAACGGGTGGAAATCTACAGACACCTGTCAAGAATTTTTTTGAATGCTCACATTAAATATGGAACTTTTAGAGACTTCCAAATATAACATTGTCTTCCATACGTGACTCCTAGAGGCCAGATCAAGAATCCGGAGATGTCCACAATGAGGTCTGACCAAATGCTCTGTGGGAGAGTTGCTTACAGAAAAGAGAAGATGCTTTAAAGGGCGTTTCTGTCACTGGGAGAAGGGTCTAATCCATTCTTAATCAGATCTTACTAAGATGTTACAAAACATTTCAGTTAAATTCTCTCAACAGAAAATAAATGTCTGTCTTGAGCCCTCATTTTCCTTCCACACTAGCTGCCTATGTGTGGTGGGGTTTTCTCCAGGTTAGAGCAAAACACAATGACATGGATGGTGCCTTGACGTGACGTCAGAGCTTTTCACCAAACCATCTGGAAGACATCTTTCCAATCATAAAAAAGCTCTACTATGAGTCGGGGATAGGCGAAGGGGGGAGCAGGAACCTGCAATCCTTCCCAAAATTTTGTATGGAGAAAAAGAAATTGGAAATGTTTCAAGAATTGTATTGTAAAACCTGACAGCTTTCTGGGAGGTCCTTGATGCAGGCTTTTCCAATCAGCATTTGAAACATCATTAAAAGTTGAAGTTTGTTCTTCTTTCCTTTCTTAATTCACAATTTAAAAGAAAAGGAGAAACAGGGAATAAAGACAAAGAAGTTAAAAAAATCAATATTTAAGTTGAAATTCAAATTGATGAAAAATGAATTTTTTTTAATTTAAAAGTAGAAATTTAAATATGAACTCAAAAATTGAATTTCATTTTTTAAATTTTTATTTAAATGAAGAATTGTTGAATTGATTATTTGGAGATTTTTCTTTAGCAGTTATTAGTCCTTCAAATGAAGGAGAAAAAAGATTTTTAAGGTTTAAAATTTAGAATTTTCATGAAAAGGGTAATAAATCAGACTGAAGTTAGAAGAATTATTAAATTGATAATTAAAATATATTTTTTAAATTCTCTTCCAGAGGCTTGATTAAATGAAGAATATTTTTTCTTTTATTCAATTTATCAGGATTTAGAAGAATGGATGTGGTGAATTGATTAATGTTTTTTTTTTCCAAAGCAGATATAAGTTTTTTTTTTCTTTCAGTGTTTTTTTTACGACATTTTTTTACGACATTTACATAAATCGAATTCTTTTTGCTTCTCTTATTAGCATTCTCAAAGAGACTCTCCTTGATCCTTCATCATCTTCATCCTCTCGTATATTGGGAAGCTTCTGTCAATTCTACATTGCAAACGTATACATATTTAAAGTTGGTACCACACACAGAGAGAAATGGGATAAGGTAGAGTCTGAAGAAATTCGGGAATAAAGTTATAATTCTTGTAGTTGTATGCGTTGTGATAGAGACAAAAGAAAAAACCGTCTTGGTATCTTATCTTTCCCGGATGAGGTGAGAGGTCTATATTCTATCAAAGTTCAGGGGAAAGTTCTATTCTAGTTGATCATCCAGGTATGGTTGTTGTGTCATAGCTTCCTTTCTTGAGTTTGTTGGCGGTTGGAATTCCATGGGGGTTCTGCAATCAGAGTTAGTGGATTCATGAGCCTTTGAAAGGTGCCAGTACTTGCAAGAAAACCTATTGTTTTCTTTCCTTCTATATTATGCTGTTTAACGTGATGTCTTTTAGAAACTTGATGATTAGAAGGTATATTTTATTTTTGTGACTCTTAGGGGAAAGAATACTTTCAAGTGAGAATTCATGCACTCCCAAATTTCTCATTTCATCAAAGAGAATATTTCTATGTAGAGAGTAGGTCGTACAGTTGAGTATAACATGTGGTACGGTTTCATTTACATCACAATTTTGGCCTTTGCTGGTCTCCGATTTTTTCGTTATATGCATTTTATCACTTAAACGTGTATGGTCTGTTCTTAACCGAGGGATTTTGACTTGGCATGTTTCCTAGATATTTTCGGACACTAGTCTTCTGTGATTGGGCGCCAATGAAGTTTGTTCTGAGAAAATGTTTCGAAGACTTTCCAATGGTTGTGAATTGATGATTGCCTTGAGTTTGTTGATATTGTGGGAGTTTTGGATCAGGGAATAGCGCTATTGATTTCTTTAGTTAGTTTGTCAGCAATCTCATTTCCAGTGAGTCCTATGTGGTTAGGCAACCACTGGAAAAATATTTTATTATTATTATTATTGACATTTGTAGAGTTGTAGGATTCTTGTACTATATTCTGGTGGCAGCATTTGTAGGGTTCTTTTTTTTCATGGAAAGAAGTGCTACTTTACTGTCTGTGATAAACACAATTTTTTTATTTCTTTCCTTTTCTCTCCATTTTAAGGCTTCTTTCAGTCCTGTGTCTGTTGGGCTGGTACATGTTGTCAGATTGAAACTAAATCTATAGTTGTTTTCTTTGTCGTAGAATGCCCCTAATCAAATTTAGTTTCTTTGAAACTCCATCAGTAATTTTTTTTTATGTGAGAGGTAAAGATACTCCAGGTGCCTCTCTGTTTTCTCTAGGATATCTTCTTGAATGTAATAGTGTTTGCAGTTTGTGATTCCTGGAATATCTGTTATTATTTCTGGAATGTCGAGGGTCCAGGGTGGCAAATCTGAGAGTCATTTGAATTTTTCTTTCATCTGTTTTATATCTTCATAGATGGGATCTTGTTTTAAATATTATTGTATTCACATAGTATATCATACCTGTCAGATATATTATTAAAGATGTAAGAACTAGAAATAGCCATCGTAACCGATGCACCGTCAACTAAAGTCGAACTTTCTTCGTGTACTTCATGTTTTAGTTCACTATGATGTTCCGCCGCAGCTGCTACATCATCTACAACTTCGTAAATGCCGTTATTCTATTTTACCTCACATATATAAGGATCTATCGTTGGATTCTTCAGTTTCTACAGCTGCGCACACATCAAAAGCTGTGGTAGAAGGGCAATCGCCACTCCCTTATCCAGAGGAAATATGGTGCAAGCTATGACATTGAAGGGATTTGACTTGACGTCATTGTCAAGCAGAGAAATTCAGTCTGGGAGCCTTTGCTGACCAGTGGAACCTACGATTGCTGTCAGTACGTACGACTCACATATGTGAGTCGTGCGTACTGACTGCTAGCAATAGTATGTTCCCAAGGGAACAACCCTTCGTAAGACGCCGTTATTGGCTCGGGAGAATTTAGTCATTTGAGGGGTGAACAGGTTGTAGAGTTTCATGCTGCCCTGTGGATGGACACTATGGTCGACACTTATTGTTGACCACCAGGCTCCACAATATCTATTTTGCCATATGGAGCGAACTTGGATATCTGCTGCTGCCCCTTTCTTCAGATCTGCCATTAGCTTGGTCAACTTTACATCAGCTGAGGTTAGCTTATTAGCAAATTGGCAGCACGGTGCGCCTTCGGGTTCCAACTTCCTCTGGTATGACTCAGACGATTGCGCTAAACGAAAAGGAATAGGTCAACCCAACCTACGACAAGAACAGAGCAGATGCCTTTATTTTTTAGAGTATTTCGGGGATTGAAATTTTGCAGTTGTTAAAACTCCCCAATGTAACTTTGCAGTTGAATTAAATTTTTACATTTGTTATAGTTTATTTTGTTGTTTGAGATGGCTTTCCGTAACTAAGGCTCAATTCTTATATTCGACCTAATGCACATCACGTGATCGGCATTACTCTCGGTCAGACCGATTCAGCCTTATTCGGGAATAACACCTTTCCGTCTGCAGTTCGTATGGGACGCGGAAAAATATCGATAATACGATATGATTGGTAACCCTAGATGTACCCAAGTGTGTGTGTTTGGAGGGGAAAGGTTTGAGTTCTACCCCCACTCCCGCCACTTGAGATTTTGAGTAACATATTTTGTCTAGGGATACATCTAAAAAATCGAGCATCAGGCTTGCCATTTTTAGGAAATGATATTAAAATATGTCAACTTCCATAATTCGTAACTGTTAATTCGTAACTGCTAATTATTGAACCTCATGCTGTGTTTATAACGTTTTTTTGAAATGTCAACTTCCATTTCAAAGTTTCTGAGTATGCGATTGGCAACACTGTGATGAACGTAGGTCTGACTTTCACTCTTGCCATTCGTAACAAACCAAGTCGCAGACGTTTGTTGTGCGAAACACAAACATTCGTTACGAAACAATGAAAAAATCGTTTCTCAGCTTCAACGTGGAGAAGTGGTTCTTTTCTGTGGAGTTTCGTCATTTGTTTCTTCTCGTTTGTGCGTGGAGAGGTCGCTGTGTCAGCCTACGCCAGCCAGAATCTAAAGTATCAACGGTGGAGAACAAGTAGCAACGTGGGAAACAAGTGTGCTCAGTTGAGTGTTTTCCATGAGCACTAGGACCATAAAAAGGTTCCTGGCGCTGCTTGTGGTGATCTTGACGTCCTCCTCTGTGAAGGTAACACTAACTCTCAATGCCCCATTTATCTAGTAATGGAGTTAACGTGTTTATGCAGTGGTGAATATATGTAGTGCACAGTTGTTTTATTTCTTTAGCCAATATCGTTGTTGTTTGTCGGGGGGTTGGACGCCCAGAAGATAGGTTGCACCTCATTAAGTGCGGACGTCTGTAATATCGCGCTGATAAGAAATAGTATTATATTGGGGAATATTTAATGTATTGGAATTTGAAAGGGGGATAGGCAATCATTCTCTTGTTATTTGACTATACTTTAGCTCAGGAGTTATTTCTCGTGTGTTTTATTACTATAATATTTATGTGTTAACTCAGTAGACGGAGACGTGCAAGGCTTCGAACCTTGCAGGTTTCCGTTTACTCGGTATTACGATACCAGAGTTGTGTTGTTTTACCTCTGAGCTGCATACAATGGAGTAAATAGCCAAGTCAGGTATCCCGAGTGCTCAGAGGAGGTTAGGGGAATAGAACCCACTGGACAGCTGTTAGGAGACAGATGGTAGTCTCCTCTCATGGACATCCAGCGTGTTCTCTAAAGTTTGCAGGGTATGGCTCTCCCTGTCAAGGCGCCATGGCTTAATGATCATCTGACGGACAGTGGCCTTTCCAAGCCCATCGATGTCCCCTACTGACTGAGGGCAGGGCGGGGAGTTTTGAGGAGATAAATCTTAACGTCGGCCCAGGTGGGACTCGAACCTGGGAACTGCAAAGATGCTGGAAAGTTGTGGCAGTGGCACCGGAAGTTTCGTCTTGGTTACCTAAACCGAAAAAATAAAAATATTAAATTTTGTTTCGTTGCCGAGTGGTTAGTGCGCTTGGCTACTGATCTAAGGGACCTGGGTTCGAGCCCCGGGTAAGGCATGTCTGTTTGTGTCGTTTTTTTTGCTCAGGGCCTGCCATCCTCTCAGACCTTCTACTATGGCATATAAACTGACAAGCTCCTGTCAGACCTCTGTGGCAAGCAGCTGCTTGAGGGGGTATTTATTTTTTATTTATAAATTTAGCTATGGTAAGTTGGTAATACGACCTTCGTTTTAGACTGCTAACAGAATATTCAATAGGAAGGTATATTTGATTTTATAATAAACCCAGATGAAAAGCGGGAGCATGATGGAAAAACTTTACTCACAACACTGGATGTTTCATTTGATTTGAACTCGAAATCGGGTTGTAATTATTTTCGCAAACCTCCTGTTCTTCCTCTTTGAACAGCGAAGTATTTTTACCGAGTATTTTGATATATTCAATTAGAGTAAATCACATTTTTATATAATCAAATCTATATATACACACACATTGGTAGTTAAATATTTCTTAAACGGCTATGATGCGAATTCCACACATTTCTCGTATCATTCTGCAACGCAATGTCCTGCTTCGCCCATTGGGCAAGTATCAGTGTCCACTGCCGACTTGGGGCGTGTGCGACAGAGATGCTTTCCAGAAACTGAAGTCGTTCAAAAGAGCATTGAAAGGGACGTAATATCATCAACTCTTATCTTTAATCTATGAGCGTAAAATCTTTTTGGAGAATGTTAATTGTTGCTTGGGTGTCTCTCCTGCTTTCATTTTGTTGATATCTTGTATAAATAAAAAATAAAAAATATTATTTAACCAGCTGTATATATTACTTAAATGGTTTTATTATTCTTATTAATAAGAACTTTTCATTTTATTAACATTTGAACCGTAAAATCAATTATTTAAAGCATGTATATATTTTAATGCTTTTATATTTTGTAAAAAAAAAAGTGGAAAACCTTTTTTTTTTAAGTTCTGAAAAATATCAAGTAAATCTATTAGTCCTTTAATGTTTTGCGTTTCTTCCTTTGATTCAGATGACAAGGTGCCCAAAAGTTTCAGGAAAACGTCATCGGGACCCAGATGTTCTCCGTTCCAACAAGCCGTTTCCTGGCGCTGCCTGTGGTGATCTTGACATCCTCCTCTGTGAAGGTAAGCCTAACTCTCAATGTCCCCTTTACCTATGTCACGGAATTTATCTATTTATGCAGTAGTGAATATATGTAGTGCACAGTTGTTTTATTTCTTTAGCCAATATCAATGCTGTTTGTAGGGCATTTGACGCCCAGAAGATTGGTTGCACCGCATTAAGTGCGGACGTCTGTAATATCGCGCTGGTAAGCCTGGGTTCGAGCCCCGGGTAAAGGCATTGTGTTCGTGTTGTTTTCTGCTGAGGTCCTGCCATCCTCTCAGACTTTCTACTATGGCATATAAACTAACAGGCTCCTGTCAGACCTCTTTGGCAAGCAGCTGCTTGAGGCGGTATTTATTTTATTATTTTTTAAGAAATGGTATTATATTGAGCAATATTTAATGTATTGGGATTTGAATGGAGAATAAGCAATCGTTCTCTTGTTATTTGAATACTTTAGCTCAGGAGTTATTTCTCAGTAGACGGAGACGTGCAAGGCTTTGAACCTTGAACTTTTACTCGGTGTTACGATACCAGAGTTGGGTTGTTTTTACCTCCGAGCTGCATATAATGGGGTACAGTCGCTCAAAAATATATCCGAACACTATGGTTGAGTACAGAATTCAGAAAAAATATCTGGCTACGTTTCTTTAGAAATTAGTGAAGATCTCTTTGGAGAACCTTAATTATTCGTTGGGTGTCTATTCTGTATTCACTTTGTTCATATCTTGTATAAATTAAAAATAATAAATAATATTTAACCAGCTGCATCTCTTACTTAAATGGTTTTATTATTCTTATTAATAAGAACTTTTCATTTTATTAACATTTGAACCGTAAAATCAATTATTTAAGGCAGGTTTACATTTTAATGCTTTTATTTTTTGTAAAAGACGTGGACAACCTATTTTTTTTAATTACAGTTCTGAGAAATGTCGATTAAATCTACTACTGCTTTAATGTTTTGTGCTTCTTCCTTTGGTTCAGATGACAAGGTGCTCAGAAGTTCCAGGAAACGTCATCAGGACAAGAAGTTCCCCATGTGGGGAAGAGCGCGAATTGGACGACAATGAAGGTACGTCTTGAAATATTTCTCCATTCAGTCGCATGTACGGATTTTCTTTTGTGAACCTAGTTTCCAAAATGATGATCAGCTTGAAAATTATATGTACGTTTTATATGCATTTTGTGAATTGTTTTCCCATATGAACTTTTCTTTGCCAGATATAACATTGTCACCCATTCGTGCCTCCAAGAGAAGAGATGCAAGTGACAGCGATTCCGGACACATCCACAACGAGGATCTCATCGACGGATTGGATAGCAGAGTGTGACAAGGCACAATCTCTGGGGTTTCTTAGAGAGAAGGGAAGGTCCTTTTAAGGGGGCTTCTTCTAATGGGAACGGGGGGGGGGAGCAAGGTCCAATCTCTTTTAAATAGATCTTGCGCAGGATGCTACAAAACATTTTCATTAAATTCGCTCAACAGAAAATAAATTCTGATTGACGCTTTAATGAAAGTTTTGTGGTGTTTTGAGCCCTCTTTTTCCTTCCACACTGGCTGCCTATGTGTGGAGGGGTTTTCTCCTGGTTAGAGCAAAACACTCTGACATAGATGGTGCCTTGACGTGGCGTCAGAGCTTTTCACTAAACCATCTGGCAGACGTCGTTCTAATCATAAAAAAGATGTACTATGAGTGAGCGTACAGGCGAAGGGGAAGCTGGAACCCGCAATCCTTCCCGAAATTCTAGTATGGCGGAAAAGGAAATTAGAAGTGTTCCCAAAAATTGAAATGCAAAGGTGAGTAGAATTAATTTAACCTTCTGATCTACATTATAATGCGAACAAACCGTTTAACTGATGCAGGAGATCTGAATTAAAATACGAACGTTCGTATTATAATTCAGACCTTCTGCCATCGAAATTTAATGATGCAGAAGATCTACATTTTGATACGAACAAATCGATTAGTAGAATGTTAAACGGTTCTCCTAAAATTTTCGTCTATGTAGTTTTTGGAAACTGCAGAGATGTAGTTCTGTCATTGGATTGTAACAGTTACAAGGAGTTAAACGGTTCTCCTTAAACTACATCTATGCAGTTCTAGGAAACTGCCTTATCACCTTCTGCCATCAGTTAAGCGATTTCTTCCTATTATAATGTAGATCTGCCATCATTAAATTTCGTATTATAATGCAGTTTTAGGTAAAACTACATTATAATACGAACTTTGTCTAGAATACACAATCTGAACTGCTGTATACTCTCCCTTCTAACATCATACTCGAAATCAGTATGCTATATGTTTTCAATCAACTATACAGAGTTCTGGTAGAGACAAACCACTGTGTCGAGAATCTTCTGTCTACAGTGATAACAAGATTATATTTAAACCAGGCCCTGATTTAGAGAAAAAGAAAGGGGAGTCAGCTTTTATGAAACAATTCTTACTTTCATTGGATTGGTGATAAAAATTTCTTGATTTAAACATGCTTTAACCTGCTTATGATTATACATGCTTGTGATAATACGCTTTATGATTTAAACCTGCTTGTGATCAACGACAAATTATATCGATCATCAGCAAAGTCAAAAGTCATATTGAAACTTGTGGTTGATTGTGAGTTAGGCTGAGTTTCTTTTATTCTGCACATAATAGATTAAATAACCGTGTCACAAGAACCTCAAGGGTTGAATGGAAGATAAGAGGACACACTGGACAGCTGTTAGGAAACAGATGAAAGCCTTCGGTCAAAGCCATACAGCGTGATTTTTAACGTGCACAGGGTATGGGCTCTCCCGCACACTGCACCACCGCTTTACGTTCCATTCGACGGACAGCGACCATTCCAAACCCATCGGTGTGCCCTCTCCTACCAATGGCAGAACGGAGATAACAAACATGTTATATATCATCAATTGCAGTAGTTTCGAACTTTTTTAGCCTTTTGCAAAATTTTGTTTACTAACCAGGATTGCTATTACCAATGGTTATTTTCTAATGTCCCCTTTATTGAGAGCAAAATAATTGTTTTCGGTATCAAACAAGCTTAAAAGTAGATGGGAGTAGCTTTCCGTTAGCTACTTGACAAAACAAATGCTCCCATTTGAGGGTGGGGGTGGCAGTTTTATCTAGTATAACTATAAATATGTGCCATAAAATGGTAAAACACACTGAAAACTTCATCTTAATTTAAGTTACGGCCCCCAACCAAACGACATCGGTTTTCAATAATTTTTTTTGTTCGTATCACCCGAGTAAACTGACAAATTTCTTGTTGCGAAAGTAATGAATTAATATATTCAAAATATATATTTTTATGAGAATATAAAATGAAGTAACAAAATCAAGGGCAAACTCTTAAGTCGGTGATTTCCTACATCGGTACACGTGGGACTCGAACCTGGGAACTGCAGATTACGAGCCTGGCTCTGCGGACTTACTAACACCCCCTTCCCACTCGTGATCTTGCTATTTTGGCTATTGTGTGTACAAAATTGCTCTCAGAGATGAGATAACCGAATTCTTAGTCCAAATATTTTCTATGAATAGCTAACAGAGTCAAGTATATTACAATGACAAGAAATAACATTGTCAAAACATATCCTTTCTTTCTGCACTTTTATCAAATTGTCTTTCTCATGACTTAAAAATAATAGATTTCTACGATTACAATTTTTTTTTCATTTATCTTCAGGACACTGGATCCAACTTAGATCTTTTTTGTTGATGGCCATGGCCGAGTGGTTTAGCACGCTCGACTAGTGATCAAAAGGACCTGGGCTCGACCCTGGGTAAGGCATGGATGTTTGTGTTGTCTTTATGCTGAGGTCTCGCCATCCCCACAGACCTTCTACTGTGGCGAATTAAACTAACAGGCTCCTGTTAGACCTCTGTGGCAGTAGCAGCTTGAGGGGTATTTATTTTTTTTTATTTATGTAGTAGGCACGAGATCCATAGCCATTTCCATCTGATTGTTGTATCCCTCTACAGAATGATTCAGTTATTGATGCGGGATGATTCTTGTTGATATTTCCTATGTACCGTATTTCTTCGATTCTAAGACGCACTTTTTTTCCCCATATAAACGTCTCTAAAAACGGGGTGCGTCTTAGAGTCGATAACGTCTTAGAATCACAGTTTTGTTTTTCGAATTTTCTCGCTCTTTGCACACGGCACCACACGTTTTGTTTTTACGCGGAAACCCCGCCTCCAAGTTTGACCGTTATCGCATTCTCCAATTCCATTGGAGAATAAAGTGGGCTGGGTATTTTCCCGCGCTTACCAAATGTGATATAACCGTTATTTCATTATAGTGGAGCTCTGTGAGTGATTTATATGGTGGACTTGGAACCTGGCTGTTGACTGATAACCTTCCGCTGACACCTTCCGGAAAAATTAAAAAAGCGCCGGCATCAAAATTGGCGGAATGGGTATCAACAGCTTGGAAGTAATCCCAAAAAGAATAGTGCAGCACTCATTTAAAAAATACTGCGTCACCAACACTCTGGATGGTTCAGAAGACGATATATTATGAGATAATGAAGATAAAGACTGCTCAGAAGAATCAGACTCTGAATGTGAAGTAGACTCCGTTATTGATTCAGATGCAGATATCGATGGCTCAGAAGAATCAAACTCTGATATTGATTCAGAAGGAAGTGATGAATAACATACCTACTAAAAATAGGTACTATTCTTATTAGTAAATTGAATTCTATTATAATAAAAATATTTGTTAGATATATTTTAGCGTTTTGTTTTTTCGTAGAATCAAATTTTTTTTCTGTTGGTGGTACTGAATTAAGGTGCGTCTTACAATCGATGGCGTCTTAGAATCGAAGAAATACGGTAATTAGTTTAGTTTTGTTATTAGCAGCCAATATTGCGTGAAATCTTCCCCATTTCTTAATAAAACGGAGAGATATTCCGGCTAATGTGTGGCAGAGTTGCGACGTCATTTAACCTTTAACATGCCAGGCTTATTAAACAGATTTACTCTGGTGGCTGGGAAAAATTTTAAATGCTTCCGGCAGAATTAAAGAATAATTTAAAATCTTATACTGAAATAGCTAATAGACAAAAATTGGTATGTCATTTACCAAAACAATGAGCATTTTATTTTGAATTTCAAGAAAAAAAAATGTTTGAGAAAAATATCATATATATTAATTTTAACAGCACTTTTTGAATTAATATAGACGAAAAAGGAGTGATTTCATCGGATTTAAACCCCGTTCTGAAATAACTAATGAACCGAATACGCCATGCTATATCTCATAAGAAGTAGCATTTAATTCTATATAATGACAAATAAACAGATTTATTTGAAACAGAATAATTACTTAGTACCGTATTTTTTCTTATACAGTACTGCCAGAAATTTCTTTCGAGTCGTTATATTATGTACTATCACTCTTATTATCAACGTTTAATACTAACACATTACACAGGATATTTTTGAGAGAATTTGCAAAGCTCAAGAAGACGTTTAATGGCAAGTGTAGAAAGAACACTCCCCATGAAAGTTTAGTTTAGGAACATTAAAATAAGGAAGAAAACAACCTTATACTTCCGTGTCATAAAAAGTCACAATAATAGCTGCTACAGCAGTGTAATAGCTTCTTTTCCATTTTTTAGCTTTATTGAATAAATAAATCATCAGGTTTTTATATTCTTTCATAAAACTTTTGCTTATAAACTTTCAGGATTGATTAAAAAAGCATTTGAAATGGCCATTTCTATGGGAAATGAAATAAACTCTTAGAGCATACTATTTTGGGAACTATAATTCCCAATGGATTGAAAAATAAAAATATGCAGATTAAAAATGAAACGCGCGAAGTGCAGGATGCCGTTAACTTAGAAATAAATTAGGAATATGATAATCTATGAAAATTTAAATTTAGTCTTTCGTATCAATCGTTATAAGTTGAGTTGGGTTGTTTTACCTCTGACGGGCACTTTTTTTTTCTTACAATGGGTTAAATGTACAGGTCACAAGGACCCCAAAAGCTCAGAGATGGTTGAGGGGAGGGGACTCATTGGACAGCTGTTGGTAGACATATAATAGCCCTCCGTGAAGGTCATCCAGAATATTTTTTAACGTGAAAAGTGCAAGTGATCAAAAATGAATGTGTGTAGGCAAGGTACGTATATTTATTGCAGATTATCAGTACATAGTCGCATATTTCATCAGTAAAAAGTCGCAGATTTAATCAGTATATAGTGGCCCACCTCTGCCGGTTATACAAGCCTGTAGACCTCTTGGCATTCCATCAGTCAGATGGTTATTGGCATCCTAAAGTATGGCGTTCCAAACTGCACCCAGTTGGGCACGTAACTGTACCAGGTTCGCCACCAGAGAGATCTAGCGACCCATAAGGCCCCCAGAATAGTCACCCCTTGAGCACACATGCTCAAAGGGTGACTATTCTGGGGAGTATGGTGACCATGGGTGGAACTCCACACCTCTGAGACTGTCCATTATTGCAAGTGCAGTGTGTGGGGTGGAATTGTCCTATTGCAGAATGATTCCAGGAATTGTAGTAAGAAAGGGTCTTGATACAGGATTAAAGATATCAACGTAACGTCTCGCCTTTAGTGACCCAGAAACATGGAGCAGAGGTGATTGGCTGCCATACATAACCATGCATCATGTATTATACAACTCTCTTTATTTCGGGGTGGGGGCGGGTCACGAATGACCTGCCCCCATGGGGAAAGCACTTATTCCGTCTCACGACACTACACGTGCTTGGCAAGAGAAGCCTGGAAATAGAAGATGAAGTTTGTATCAGAGGAGACCAGTAGGGACTTGGAGTATGGGTGGTATTAAAAGGGGTGCAGAGTGCAGCCCAGGTTGAAAATGGAAAATAAGGAAGAGAGTGAAAGCAGCTCCGGTCTCAAAGAAGAGAGTTCCGGAGCCGGCAGAGAAGCCAGCCCATGTCCCTCAGATGTATCCTGACTTGGGCACTCTCAATGGACACCGTGACCGCCTCGCCTGCTACCTCATTGATCGCCTGGGATCTCCTGAGTTCGTTAGCGAACCCTTCCGTAATCGGGCACCTGAGAATATAGTGCCCGACAACTGCATCTGGAGCCCCACAGCCGCAGTAACTGTGGGTAGCGATCTTAAAGCACTCTAGATATTTTGGGAAACTCCCGTGTCCCGTCAGGACCTGCGTCAAATAGTGGTCAGAGGACATCAGGGATAGACTGACCCTTTTCAAGAATGTCTCTGTTTGAAGACCATTCTCAGTCGTATCCCAGAGCCACTGCCACTCCTCAATTTCTGTTCGACATAGGATAGACTTCAAGGTAGATTTTGAGGTCTTTACCGCTATCACAGGTTGTCATGATCAGATGACCTTTGCAGTGCCAAACAGTTCACCATCTGCAGAGTACTCACCAATAACATGCAGGTAGCTTGGAAAAAGGGTGAGAAGAAAACTGCAAACATCATCTGTACCTAAGGGGGTCAGTTTCACAAGCCGCCAACAATTGGGAGCATCGTATCATGGCTGCTTGGCAGTGGCTAACAGAGGTCACGTGAGCGGAAGTGATCAGAGGGGGAGAAGAAAGAAAGAAGACGGCAGGCTGCAACCCTGAAGGAGAAAAGGGGTCAGAGGGACTCGGCGTGGCAGCCAAGAGGACAGTGGAAAGTACACTTGGCTGTCATATAAGGGAGGGCATTGTCTTTATCGAGGAACGGCGTCAGTAACGGCCGAAGCTCGTTGCATCCTGTAAGCAGGAAGTGTTTTGTTTCGTATGCTGGATGTAATAGTCTGTGATATTAAATATTTGTTAAGTTTATCCAGTACCAGTGTCGGTTGTCCAATCCCGATTCCGTGTATGCTCGAGACCCTTTGTTCCAGACTGAAGTGTCGGCGCACTGAGATAACGGTAGCGGCTAGCAGCAGGGAGAGACAACCTCAACACAGGTTGAGTATTATTACCTGCTGAGCGGACCAGTTGGTCTGACCGCTCGTTCCCCTCATGACCTACGTGTGCCTTGATCCAGGAGAAGGAAACTCTGGGCATGTTCTTATTACCCAGGATGCGCTTGATCTCGTCAACAGTTTGATGCCTGTTGTTTGCATCTTCAAGCGCTTGCAGAGCTGCCTGGCTGTCCGTATACAACCGGATATCGGTTGTATACGGACAGCCAGGTACTTGCACAGTACCAGTACTTGAAAGGCTGAGCCCAGTACCAGTACTTGGAAGGCTGAGCCCAGTACCAGTACTTGCAGAGTACCAGTACTTGGAAGGCTGAGCACAGTACCAGCACAGTACTTTGAAGGCTGAGCCATTATTTGAAACCCTATTGTGACCGCCGTCATGGAGGGCCCACTTAAGGGCCTCTCTGATGGCGAGCAGCTCCGCTTGGAAGGCTGAGCCATTATTTGAAACCCTCCTACTATAATCATACTCTTTGGCTCATTGATTGTAGACAGTGTAGGTTAAACCCACACTATCCTCGCTCTTGGAACCGTCAGTGTAAATCTCAATTCCTAATCCTGAAGGTAACTCCTTGGACCATGACACACTCAGTCTTCTGGTGGGATGGATATCCCACTTAGCGGTATTTGTCTCGTAATCCTCGGGGTCATACTGGACTCCAAGGAATGCTGCTTTCTCCTTAGTTTGCAGGACTCTGAAAATGGTCGCTTTGTCAGTTAAAATCGAACACGTATAACAATTTATTCCACACAAAGATAAAAAACGAAGAGTAAATTAGCAGTCAAAAGACTTCAAATCAGAAAATAAGTGGATTCAAGAGCCGTTCAGGTACCTGCGATGGCCTCTGGTTAGGATTATTCACCATCTGATAAAACGCATCCTGTCGCAATAGTTAACGCACAAACGCACAAACAAACGCACAAACAAATAGAAAAGGAAAAGGAAGATTTTCCCTCCACATAAGCCTACCAGTGCAACAAATTAAGGAACCATAATCAAGCTCAGAGTCTTATTCCAGTCCGGTTAGTTTGTATGGTCAGCACCATAAACCTGTGTAGTTGACCACTCCTCAGCAGGGTAGACAAAAAGAAAAATAGCCGTAGTTATCCAGATCAGTAGGTCACACTGAACTGGCAGCCCTCCTCGTCCTTTCCAAAAGAGAGTACAGGATGCTTATAATTAAACTCACAGTACTCAGAGCGATGTAGAGAAGGATCAACTCGACGGATCACAGCGAAAAGTTTTAGATACCTTAATAAGAACATGGGGTGAAAAAATTGCGAATAAAAACAAATAGTTAGTGTTAGTGCCACCAGGTGGCGTGGGTGTGCTAAAACGTACAGGCTAATTTCTGGTGACGTGATAGTCGCATGAGGCACACTATAAAATGTTATGTCTTCCCTGTAATCGCTAGAAGGAACCATAGATAAATCAATGGGATCTGCACAAAAGACCGAGTTTTGCTAGTGAAACTCTTTTACCAAAACGGCAGTAATGCCGCTGCTACATTACGTGAATAAAGTCGTCTGAAAGATATAAGGAAATGATCTTTGTCGCTAAACGAACTGAAGAATATGATACAGAAATTCTAAGAAACAGGCGAGTTGCGTGTGGCTCCGGGGGAGCCACACGGGGGAGATCCCTGTGGAAGAAGTCGCACTTACTGTTGCAGTAATCCAAGGGAGACCCTGTGGAAGAAGTCGCACTTACTGTTGCAGTAATCCAAGGGAGACCCTGTGGAAGAAGTCGCACTTACTGTTGCAGTAATCCAGTCGCAATCGGAACTACCCGTAGTTAGTGCGAGACAGGTATCCCGGCAACTGCAACTTGGGTGGTCAACTGTCAGTAAAATTATACGATCCATCCTGAAATGTAGTGGTAAAAAACAATATAAAAACCTCGAAAATGACAATATATGCAAGAGAGGCATGAAATATACATAATTCATGCCTCTCTTGCATATATTGTCATTTTTGAGAGGGATGCTCACCTCCCCCAGTTAAACGTAAAACTAAAATTCAATAACTTCTGCAAATAACACTTTCTTTAGTTATCAAGTCATATAATATCAATAGTATGGATGAATGCCTCTCTTGCATATAAGTCATTTTCGAGGGGGATGGTCACCTCCCCCAACCCTAGATACGTCTCTGGAGTGAAATATTACATATTCACAGATAAAGGTAAGCAATTTAGCATTTTTAATTATTGGTATGAGATCCTTTTAAGGATTCTTCCGTAAATTACCCAATTCTGTTAGAGCTGCATTTTCTTACCTTATCAAACAATCTGCGACTTATACTCGGAATCACCCCCACCACCACCTCCACCACCACCTCCACCACCACTATTTCCGTCTATGCTAGACCTTTCCTTTTTAAGGTTGTACCCCTTTCTTGGTGCAATCAGCTTAGAAAATGAGTGTTGGGCTACTTATAGTTAATTAAAAGTGGTGGCCGAGTGGGTTGGGTTGGGTTGTTTTACCTCTGAGCGGCACTTTTTTGCACACCATGGGCTAAATGGCCAGGTCACATGGACCCCGAAGGCTCAGAGAAGGTTGGGGGAGGGGACCCACTGGAACAGCTGTTGGGAGACAGATGGTAGCCTCCCGTCAAGGCCATCCAGCGTGTTCTTTAACGTGCACAGGGTATGGCTCTCCCGCACACGGGGCCACGGCTTAACGTCCCATCCGACGGACGGCGGCCTTTCCAATCCCATCGGTGTCCCCTACTGACCGTGGGCAGGGCGGGGAATTTTGCGGAGATAAATCTCAACGCTGACCCACCTGGGACTCGAACCTGGGAACTACAGATTACGAGCCTGGCGCGCTACCGACTGAGCCATCCCCGCCCAGGTGGCCGAGTGGTTAGCGTGCTTAGTTGCACATCGAAGCCAAAGTACCCACATTCTATCCTCGGTTGAAAGGACCCGGGTTCTAGCCCGAGATCGAAGGATCCAGGTTTGAGCCCAGGATCAAAGGACCCAGGTTCTAGCCCAAGATCAAAGGATCCAGGATTGAGCCCAGGATCAAAGGACTCAGTTTCGAGCCCTGGATCATAGGATCCAGGTTTAAGCCTAAAGTTATAGGACCCAGTTCGAGTATGGGATCAAAGGAACCTTGTTCGAACCCTAGACAAAGGGATCATGGTTTTGAGCCCGTATCAAAGAACTGTGGTTTGAGCCGCGGTTGAAAGACCCAGATTTCGATCCCATGATCAAAGGACCAATGTTCGAATCCTTATAAGCAATCCCAATTTCAATGAAAAAAGTTCTTTTTTACTAATATTAGGAACGAAATCTTTATAAGGTGACATTCATAAAATAAATAATTCTGTTGTAGCTGAGTTCCCCTCACCCCTCCACCTTTTTTTTTTCATATAGCACAACCTAAAGATTGGTTCATTCATCCAGAATAAGGGTAATACTTTTCTTTGGTGGGGGTGTACGACTTTCTTTTTCCAATCAGCTTTTAAAGGGAGGTTGCTTTAATTATAGTTAATTATTAGCGACAAGATAAGAAAAGATATATCTTTATCAGAAAACAAAAGAAAATTTATTTAAGAGATTTAAATCAGGTGGTCGTGTGTTCATATCCCACCCGGCTCAAACAATTTCTCCTCTAAAATTGATCGCCATTAAATTCAGAGTGATATCTTCCTTGATAATTAAAGAAAATAATAATTGCAGGAGTTATTGACTTTTAATTTTACGAACCACCAATTCTCCATACAGCGCGGGAGATAATGGAATTACTAAGTCCCTTTCTTTCAAAAGCAAAATAATTTATGTTATTATATTAACAATTTCTAAACGACTATTAATAAATTAGACGGAGGTTTTATGCAATTCTCGAATGCTCACTTCCGCTGCCTTATTTTAATCCTAGCACTCGCAGAAATATCTCCGGAACTGTGACGATATATAAGAAAAAATCATAAATGGTTAATGAAAATGATATTATTCGAAATTATTTAATTAAATTTTATCCTGGTAGGTTTAGTTAAACAAAAAAAATTATTATTAACTGCAGCAGGGATTCTCAACTGGGCTTATTAAATGGCTTAAATTGGCTTAACTGCAGCCGGATTCTCAACGCGGGGTATGCGGTAAAATTTTTTTGGTACGCCGTGAGAGTTCAAAAGTGGCTAGATCTAGTAACAAAGTCGTAAAGTTGCCAAAACTGCTCCGCAAAAATGTCATTTTTTGTGTTTATCGATATATGTAATTTATGAATACAAAATTTAATGTCTGTGTATATATATGTTTTATTTTATTGTCATTGTAATACTATAACTATAGTTCCTTCTATCTATACAATGGGTACGGAAGTTGCATATACGTGCGTGAAGCATAAAAGGTTGAGAACCACTGAACTAGAACATTGGTTCTCAACGTGGGATTCGCTGTAAAATTTTTGGGGTACTCCGTGAGAGCTCAAAAGTCGCTAAATATGTGTTATATCTATAAGTTTTATTTTCCCATTATTATAAGTTTTATCTATCTGTACAAGGGATACATACACATTTATATAGTTACATACATATTTCCAGGGGGTACTGAAGTATAAAAGATTGAGAAACACTCAACTAGAGTATAAATTTTGGAAAGTGTCTTTTGGCGCCAATACTGATGTCGTCCCATGGCCGAGTGGTTAGCCTGATCTAAGGGACTTGGGTTCGAGCCCCGGATAAAGAATGGCTCTTTGTGTCGTTTTTCTTCTGAGGTCCTGCCATCCTCTCAGACCTTCTACTCTGGCATATAAACTGACAGGCTCCTCTCAGACCTCTGTGGCAAGCAGCTGCTTGAGGGTGTATTTATTTATTTATTTTTATTCGTTATGGGATGATACCATTTATTATATAACAGGGATGCTCACAACGGCGATCACAAAGGAAAAATTAATAACTTCTTCATAAAATTGTGTTTTTATTTTAAAACTTTCATACCTCCCCCCCCCCAGACACACACATTACGAACCTAATAAAACAACGATATATGTAGTTCAGAATGAGTGGAAATGCAACAATATGTAGCATAACCAAGATTCTCCTCAAAAATCCATGCCCCACCCGCAGTCAGTAGGGGACACCGATGGGCTTGTAAAGGCCTCCGTCCGTCGGATGTCAAGTCCTTGATACTGCAGGCCTGGACACCCTTGAGCAAAAGGAGGAAGAAAGGAGAAAAAATAATTATGCAAAAAAATTCAAGTGACTTACATAACTTGCTTAAAATTTATATTAAATCTATTTATTTTAAAACTAAACTACTAAAATACTAACTACTTAAAATAGAATAATTTGTTAGTTAGAATTTTATTAAAGTAATTGAGATTATTTTAAAATTAACTACGTAATTTTTAAAAGTAGGTAACTACCCATTAAATTTTTGGTAAAAGTTATTATAATTAGAACTGTTCTACTTTTTTAAATTAGGTCTTGTTTTATTGCAGTGTCCAGACCAACTGTATAGAAGTGGCTTTGCCCACGTGCAGGAGGGCCATACAATGTGCACGTTAAAGAACCTGCTGGATGGCTTTGACGGGAGGCTACAATCTGTCTTCGTGTGGGGTGCCATTAGTCGGACATCTCTGTCACAACTGGTCATCATAAGGAGATCTTTAACTGCCCAACGATATGTTACCAAAATTTTTTAGCCAGTGGCTGTCCCATTTGTTCAGCAGCACGGAACCTTTTACCAGCAAGTTAACGCCTGTTCCCACACAGCCTGCATTAGTCTGCAGTATCTACACGAGCAAAATGTTCAGGTACCACCTCTCTTTATTTCGAGGTGGGGGCGGGTCCCGAATGACCCGCCCCCCATGGGGAAAGCACTTATTCCGTCTCACGACACTACACGTGCTTTGGCAAGAGAAGCCTGGAAATAGAAGATGAAGTTTGTCTCAGAGGAGACCACTAGGGACTTGGAGTATGGGTGGTATTAAAAGGGGTGCAGAGTGCAGCCCAGGTTGAAAATGGAAAATAAGGAAGAGAGTGAAAGCAGCTCCGATCTCAAAGAAGAGAGTTCCGGAGCCGGCAGACAAGCCAGCCCATGTCCCTCAGATGTGTCCTGACTTGGGCACTCTCAATGGACACCGTGACCGCCTCGCCTGCTACCTCATTGATCGCCTGGGATCTCCTGAGTTCGTTAGCGAACCCTTCCGTAATCGGGCACCTGAGGATATAGTGCCCGACAACTGCATCTGGAACCCCACAGCCGCAGTAACTGTGGGTAGCGATCTTAAAGCACTCCAGATATTTTGGGAAACTCCCGTGTCCCGTCAGGACCTGCGTCAAATAGTGGTCAGAGGACATCAGGGATAGACTGACCCTTTTCAAGAATGTCTTTGCTTGAAGACCATTCCCAGTCGTATCCCAGAGCCACTGCCACTCCTCAATTTCTGTTCGACATAGGATAGACTTCAAGGTAGATTTTGAGGTCTTTACCGCTAGCACAGGTTGAGTATTATTACCTGCTGAGCAGACCGTTAGTCTGCCCGCTCGTACCCCTCATGACCTACGTGTGCCTTGATCCAGGAGAAGGAAACTCTGGGCATGTTCTTATTACCCAGTATGCGCTTGATCTCGTTAACAGTTTGATGCCTGTTGTTTGCATCTTCAAACGCTTGCAGAGCTGCCTGGATTTCCGTATACAACCGGATATCGCTATTGTGACCGCCGTCATGGAGGGCCCACTTAAGGGCCTCTCTGATGGCGAGCAGCTCCGCTTGGAAGGCTGAGCCATTATTTGAAACCTTCCTACTATAATCATACACTTTGGCTCCTTGATTGTAGACAGTGTAGGTTAAGCCCACACTATCCTCGCTCTTGGAACCGTCAGTGTATATCTCAATTCCTAATCCTGATGGTATCACCTTGGACCATGACACATTCAGTCTTTTGGTGGGATGGATATTCCTGTTAGTGGTATTTGTCTCGTAATCCTGGGGTCATGCTGGACTCCAAGGAATGTTGCTTTTTCCTTAGCTTACAGGACTTTGAAAATGGTCGCTTCTTTACCGATCGTCAAAAATAGCGGAGGGATCTCTGCTAACACTAGGAGGGCATCCGTAGATGTGGTCCTATAGGCCTTGGTGATTCGCAGTAAAACAGGTCGTTGGGCTGCAATCAGCTTTCTACACATGATGGAGTGGTCCGTCGGGCACCACCAAGCACCCGCTCCATAAGTTAGGATCCGCTTCGTGCCCCTGAGATAAATTTCTTTGAGGACTTCACCTCTGAGTCCCCATGAGACGTGAGCCATTCGCCCCAGTTTGCACATAACATTTGTGCATTTAAGTTTGAGGTCTTGCAAGTGTGGGATCCAGCTCATCTTTTCATCCAGAATGATTCCCAAGTACTTAATAGTCGTCATATGGCGTATACTATTGCCATGTAATTTAAAAATCAGGTACCTGTTTTTGAGGACACCCTCTTTGTCCATAGTCATGGATGTTGTCTTTGCAAAGCTGAACCCAAGCTTGTTGCGCAGACTCCATCCCTCAAGTATTGACATTGATGCATTGCCAGCTATCTCCAGTCTCGCTCTGGAGGATGCCGATATATCAAGCAGCATGTCATCAGCATAAGCCTGGAGTCAGACCCCTTCAGGTAGGATCAACTCCAGGGCAGTGTCGGCGACCAAGTTCCAGAGGTATGGTCCACTGCACGAACCCTGTGGGCAGCCTCTCTCCAAGATTCTAGAGGCTGTCTCGCTAGGTCCTTGTTAGAATTGGTGTGCAGTGGCCGGATGCAGCAGATGTAGCTCAGGACAGATATGCTTGGAGAATTAAACTGAACTGTCTGGTTGGATCTCCGTAGCCCATGGCTGCTTGAGGATGATGATGATGTTTCGCCAAAGGAAGTGGTCTTGGACCAGTCTTCTTTGCGAACATATTCAATTTCGAGGGGTTTTATGTCCTTCCCCGTAAGTCAGCTTGTACTGCAGAGTAAATGGTTCTGTGCTGAGACATCACTACAAAACTGCTGCCAAGAGGTCAACTGTGCCTGGCGTATAGCGAGCTTATACTCCACCTGTTCATTCCTGTACATTCTTCTCTGAAACTTCTGTCCCTATTGTGGCGCCTTTGATACCGTTTCCTAAGAGCTCTGACCCTTTTTCTCGTAATACTGAGCTCAGATGTCCACCAGGGCACCGATCTACTGATGGTGCTGGGTTGCCTCTAGAACCCAAAAGTTGTCTCACATCCAGAACTTAAACACTCCGTCAGATCTCTGAGGATGTTATTCAGAGTTAGACGATCACCAATACTAGAGACGCGCTGGCCGATCTTCGCCAGATCCGACGCAACACAACGCGCGAGTTTACACCAGTCAGGGGTTCTGCTCAAAGACATCAAAAAGAAGAAGTCCCTGAGACTACCCCTCCCACCACAAGTAATGATAGAGATAGAGAAGGGCCTCCAACAATCTCAGAGGACCCTAGTATATGAATTGATAAAGGGAGTCAAAACAGCATGACAGCCCTGGATAACGAGGTGGAACCCAAAGGAAACGACATGGGTTCAGGGAGGTTGGCTACTGCTGCTAGCCTTCTGGAGGAACTCGCGGTGGCGATGTTTCAGTCGAAGGTGGAAAAAGAACTGAAAGATAAAGTAATGGGTGCAGCAAAGAATATGCCATAGTATGTGAACAAGAGCTCCAGATAGCGACTATGAGAGGGCGCATCACCGAGAGAGCTGCATGTTCCCCAGTGTCAAAGGGGAAGCCACCGACTTATGCGAAGGCTGTCGGTGGTCAAGGGTTAGAAAAGGGTGGTTCGGTGGTGGCTAAAAATCCCCCCAAGCAGAGGCATACCCTGCTGATCTTCTCTAAGGATAAAGAGAAGACAGCCATTGAAGTTAGGGAGAACCTGAAGAATAACATTAACCCTTTTGAGTTAAATCTCGGGGTGATGACAGTAAAGCCGATGAGAAATAACGGCGTCATCGTCGAATCTAGCACGCAGGGTGACATGAACTGTCTAAAATAGGCAGTAGACAGCCATGACGTGCTGAAAGATGTACTAGAGGCAAAGTCAGCCAAGAGGCTAAGACCAAAGCTCATATCATAGTCTACAGAGTCAACAAGGACATCCGCCAAGAGGACCTTCAAAGGGTCATCCAAACCCAGAATGGACTAACTGAAGAACACGCGGTTCTAACCCCGCTGTTCTCTTTAAATTTAGGTTTTGACTGATGGATGAGCTTTACTCCTATAGTACTGCTCGCCATTATGTAGTCGGAGATGAGCTGTATCTATATGGTACTGTCTTGGCCCTGGCCGTAAGCAGTGGTGAATATGGCATTTCCCTATACTGGTAGTGCTTTAGGCAGAACTAGTGGGATTTGTTTCATAAAGCATATTTACCTGATTTAGTTACAGCTGCTTATGCCTCTGCTACTTGATGTGTGCCCAACAACAAGCCCACAACCAATAGGAAGGCTTAAAATGAGCCGGGATACAAGAGCGAGCTCTGGACCTTTACTACTTTGTCTTCAGTCGCCGTTATAGTAAAGTGGCATCGTTTTCGTTTGAGTTGCAGTTGAGTGGCATTTGCTTTTGTTCGAAATTGTCTTATACTCACTCATCATCATCCTCAAGCTGCCATGGGCAAAGTATACGTCCAACCAGACCGTGAAAATTAGTTCTTCAAGCATATCTGTCCTGAGCTACATCTGCTGCATCTGGTCACTGCACACCAATTCTAACAAGGTCCTGTTTGACATTGTCTGCCCACCGCATCCTAGGTCTCCCCCTCCTTCTGAGGCCTCTAGGCACACTGTTCATAACCTTATTCGCCAATCTATAATTATCCATACGGGCAACATGGCCAAACCAGCGGAGTCTCTCTCTGCACAATATGCTGCTTAAAGGAGGTTGCAGACTCCTTTGCCTAACCTCATCATTACTTACAAAGTTAAACCACCTAATGCCCAAGATACTGCGTAAGCATCTAGAATCAAAAGCATCTAGTTTCCTGTTATCTTGTTTATACAGCGTCCAAGTTTCACTACCATAACTAACCCTAGAAAGAACCAAACTATTATACAATCCAATTTTCGTTTTTAGGTCTATACGCCTATTTCTCAACACTCTTCATAGATTCTTAAAAGTCCCGGCAGTAATCCCTATTCGTCTGTTAATCTCATGCCGCACATCACCAGTATCTGTTACATAGCTCCCAAGATAATTAAACTGTGACACCTGATCAAGAGTGGAACTATTCAGATGAACTGAACCACAGCCTGTTTGTCCAATTTTCATAACTTTAGTTTTCTTTCTGTTTATTACCAAAGCTACTCTACCCCACCAGTTTCATCACCAGCTCGAATGAAAGAATTCATCTCATCGACATCATTTGCCAAAAGGACTAAATCATCAGCATAATCTAAATCACAGAAAAGCTGAATCAGGTGCCGGTTACTTTTATTTCATGTAGTACTCTTGTGGTTTTCTTTCTCATCATCAAAGCCGAGAGCTAAGCGGATAGAAAGAGGTGAAGAACCTCTAGAAAAGATTACAATTAAATTAAACTGTATGATCCCAATAAAGAACAATAACTTTGAATCACATCACACACCCCGAGTTTAATTGTATCCCCATTTTATAACGTATAGTTTAAATGTTACTTTTTTGAGTATGTCAGATACTGAACCTAGTTCCTTTATTCTTTTTGTATTATGTCTCAAAAATATGAACGTTTCTCCAATTATTTCATAGAAAATGTTTTAATTATAAAACGGTTGTCAGTGATTAAGGGCGAAGTTTAAATTACGACCCCCAATAATAGGCATATTCAGATAAAGTTTCTTTCTTGGAAATCCTGGCTTGAACATCCGAATAACATCCTCACCATATTTCTTTAAATCAATGCCCCTCTCTTCGATAAAACGAACTATCTGTTTCTTTAAGCGAGAGGAAGATTGTTCAATAGCTGTCCAAAATACTGAAAACGATTGCTCAATTCTAATTGACGAGAATTTTCATTAGGGGAGGACGAAAGTTTTACATAACCAAAATTAAACTTACTTTAACTCTGTTTGAAGTATCTTGTATCGTGTCAATAAAAATAAATGGTTACTGTAGAAATCATTACAAATTGACCCGGAGCTTTAACATGTTTCAGTCCATTTCGACTTATATTAAACTAACCATTTCCATTTAAAAAAAAAAAGGTTTCTTGAAAATAAATCCGAGCCCTCTCAACTAAGGCACGGCCCCGACCAAATTCCACCACTGAATATCTCATAAGTAGCCTCCTTTTCACTGGATGTTAGGAAAGTAACATTAGAATCCAAAGTGTAAAAACATAAAAAATTTCATCTTTCAAAAATCGTCGATGATTATACGAACTCATAATTTAAATCTTATGTCAATTATTAAGTATAAAAACAAATTAAAAGGGGATATTAAAAGTTATCAAGTAGAAAAAAAATTAAACAAGCTTCTAAAATTGGATGAACATACAAGCGTTTTATAAACAGCTGAAGGACAGGAGTTGAAGATGAAAGGTTAAAAGAGCTTCGCACCTAGCGTTCAAAGGATGTTTACGACTTCACCTTAGACAACTGACAGAAAATTGGATTACCTTCAGAACCAGGGGCGGGGGTGGCTTAGTCAGTAGCGCGCCAGCTTCGTAATCTGCAGTTCCCAGGTTCGAGTCAGAGCTGGATCAGTGTTGAGATTTATCACCGCAAACTACCCTCCCTGCCCACGATTAGTAGGGGACACCGATGGGCTTGAAAAGGCCTCCGTCCGTCAGAGAGGTCGTTAAGACGTGGCCGTGTGCGGGAGAGAGCCATACCCTGTGCACGTTAAAGAACACGCTGGATGGCCTTGACGGGAGACTACCACCTGTCTCCCAACAGCTGTTACAGTGGGTTCCCTCCCCCAACCTTCTCTGAACCTTCGGGGTCCTTGTGACCTCGCCATTTAGCCCATGGTGTGCAAAAAATTGCCGCTCAGAGGTAAAGCAACCCAACCTTCAGAACCCCGTGCCTCGAAGCTATGAGGAAACGGGATGAGGGAGCGAGGATGGGAACTAGGAGGGAACAAGGAAATATATACGACGTCATGGCGAACATTACGTCATACATGTAACTATTAAAACCAATTATTAAAATAACCATAAGCCACACCATTTTGAAAAAAAAAATCGGAAAAACAGCTGAAAATACATTCTACATTTCAGAAGAAACCCTCAAGGATTAAAGCTAACAACATGGAGGAAAAAAATCGCGAAAAACGTGCTACTGCTTGCACTCAAATATTGAGTGGTTGGCATTCAAGGGCACAAAATTTCTCCACTTGCATTGAGTTTTTGGCACGGAACAGGTTAAAAGAACGAATGCATCTTGGGCCCAGGGAAACATTAACCAGGATGATTCCACAGCGCGCGCGACGGCGGGGGGAGGGGGGGGGGGGAACAACGGCCGTCATTTTGTGAAAATGCCGTTCAGTACTTAACTGCTCACGATAGATACTTTCCTTATATGAAATAAATTGTAAAATTAACAAATTGTTCACACATGTACACATTTAAATAATTTTTTAAAATAAAATCTGGGTATAATAAATTTGTTGAAATACAACATGCAAAGAAGAATAAAAAATACTCCCCGTTTAACGTGAAAATTCGGACAATGCATCTTTCCTACTAAACAAGGATTACCTGTATATATATATATATTTCTGATGTTAAACTAGGTAGGTGTACAAATATACTGGTATCTCAGTGTATGCTGCCTGGCAATTATATATTATCGTGTATGAAATGCCATGAAACATGTTAATATGCGGATAATTTCTTACTGACTAAGTATTCTGCGACACTATGAAGTCCTATAAAAGCCGTAAACGCATAACGGAAAGCAAAGTCATGTGCGACATAGGTAGACTGATCTGAGTGGCTTCGTAAGGAGACTGCTCATTGGAGTGCGATGGGTAGGATCATCTGTTACAGAGGTGATGGAACTGAGTGAAAAAGCGCGATACAGAATTCAATGTGTATGGAGAATGGCAATGGTCTCAAAAACGCCAGCCAATCTTGGCAAATGCGAGTGAAAAAATGGCTCTCTGAGACAGGGACAGGAATTTGTTGGCACGAACTCTATGGTAAAACAGCTGCTACAGTTCATCAGATGAGAGAGGATCGCTAGCAGTACTTCCAAACTCATTTCAACGAGTATTATGCAGAGAGAATTAAAACATTTGCTACCACTATACATATGAAGTACTAAGATATATATTATAATTTGACCACGCAGTGTACATTACAGGGATCCTATTTGCTTAAGTAGATGCACTCAGTGCGGCTTATGGCACTGTTGGCACATGGTCTGTAGTATATATAGAACTCTGCGAACAGATAACCTATTCGATCTTAACTTTTGCCTACCAATGCTCATGCCATACTTATGGGTTTCTACAAAAATCAGTGATAATACTTCTGGCGTTCAAAAACTTTATTGTTCTACAATAAAATATACATTTCACTGTAGTTCACCTGAATGGCTACTGCGCCTTACAAATTACAATAGAACAATTCTGAAGTGCCGTAAAATAATAATAATTACAATGCCTAATAATAATTACAATTCTGAAGTGCTGTAAAATAATAATAATTACAATGCCTAATAATAATTACAATTCTGAAGTGCCGTAAAATCCGTTTCTGAAAAGTGCAAATATGCAGGAAAAATATTTCTGAATTATATTAATGAGCTATACTTGAACAAATGCAACAGGTTCACGATGTTAAATCCTCTACAAACACAGATTTTTAACTCCAGTAGTCGGAACAAAAGGGGAACCAAATTGGGACAGAATTTAGCTTCAGGATCACCGGATCGCAAAGTTGGTGTCCAGGTTTTTTATTCTCATTTAACTTCGCGCACTTACTAAAACCAAATTTTTAAAAGTTATATTTAATCGAATGGCGGGTTACTCTAATCACAAACCGTAACTTTGGCATAGAATAATATCTTATCGTTCTAGCTTCCCCCTGTATAAATCTATAGCAGATTTACCCGGCGTTGCTCGGGTCTGAAACTTTCCAAAATGTAGAGTAGATAGCCCTCCCCACGTCGCAAGCTTCCATTTGGCATAAATATCATTATACTCCAACTCCTCCCCCCTCCGGAAGGTGGGGGGGTGGCTCAGTCGGTAGCACCCAAGCCACGTAATCTGTAGTTCTCAGGTTCGAGTCACAGCTGGTTCAGCGTTCAGATTTACCTTCGCAAAACTCCCGCCCTGCCCACAGTCAGTAAGGCGCACCGATGTATTTGGATAGGCGGCAGTCCATCGGATGGGATTTTAAGCAATAATTCCGTGTGCGGGAGAGCCATATTCTGTGCACGTTAAAGAACCCACTGGATGGCCATGATGGGAGACTACCATCTGTCTCCCAACAGCTGTTCCAATGGGTCCCCTCCCCCAACCTTTTCTAAGCCTTCAGGGGCCTAGTGACCTGGCCATTTATCCCATTGTGAGAAAAAAGTGCAGCTCAAAAGTAAACAACCCAACCTCCCCCTCCGGTTAAAATTTTCTGTCTCTCTTTCAGGGGAGAAAAGAAATGGACATAGCTCGGGTACCCATTATCATCCCCAGTCAGAAGTTTCTAAACCAAAAACCGGAATTCCCTCACTCATATAATCGAACTTTTCAAATCCCTTTGTACCCACCAGAGTTTCTCGGATAGAAATTGCCAGGCATATGTAACTTTATGTCAAAAAAAATTAACTGTGATCTGAGATGCATAAAAAATATAAAGTTACAAAAATACTTTTATTAAACAAAATTCTTTATTACTTAACGTAGTATTTAAAACATTTACTAATTATTTGTGTATACTTTTATTAGCTTTTGCATATTTTTCAAATTAAGTTAATGATTTTAACTTCCTATACGAATTTAGTTTTGAATCTCGTGTTCTGCTCGTACTTAATTAGAACGCCCTCAATATCCATGGACGCTCGCGCTCTTGAGCCAATAAACTGAACAGTGAATTTATCGTGCGGAGTCAGAAAATTAGTTTGATGCATTCATTATTTAAAATTTAATGGTGGCAACAGTTATTTTTATTAACTTTCCAACTGATAATGCTTAATCACGGGGAATCAGATATTAGTTTAGTCTGATGTATTCCTTTTTTCATATTTATTAGTGGTAACAGTTATTTTGAATAACTTCAAACCGTTAATGTAAAGCCTCTGGGGAATTTGAGAAATTCAAACTTTCCCAGCCCAATTTTGTTTGACCCCAGCGAGTTCGCACATCTAATACAAAAAGAAGAAAGTTTGTTTGTTTGTTTGTCCGCTTATGCACTTGGCCCCCAGAAGAGCTAGAGGCGCCAAACCTTGCATGAATGTTTCCTTCAACCACGGGAAGAATATAGACTATGTGCGAATTCGTTGGGCTCAATCAAAATTGTGATGGGCGAGTTTGAATTTCTGAAAGTCCCCATAGACCTAACATTAAAGCATTAAACTTATTCAAATAACTGTTCCCACCAATAATTTTGAAAAAAAGGATTTGGGTTGTTTTACCTCTGAGCGGCACTTTTTTGCACACCATGGGCTAAATGGCCAGGTCACAAGGACCCCGACTGCTCAAAGAAGGTTGGGGAAGGGGACCCACTGTAACAACATCAAGGCCATCCAGCGTGTTCTTTAATGTGCACAGGGTATGGCTCTTCCGCACACGGGACCACGACTTTACGTCCCATTCGACGGATGGCGGCCTCTCCAAGCCCATCGGTGTCCGCTACTGACCGTGGGCAGGGCGGGGAGTTTTGCGGAGATAAATCTCAACACTGACCCAGCTGGAACTCGAACCTGGGAACTGAAGATTACGAGCCTGGCGCGCTACCGACTGAGCCACCCCCGCCTCTGAAAAAAAGGAATACATCAGACTAAACTTTTTTTTTTATTTGCGACATATAGGACAGAGAAGAATCCTAGAAGCTACTCCTAGCTTTTTACAGGCCTTCTCATACAAGGACATGCCCCCCTACGACCGAAGTCACTGCTGACCACTGCCTTAGTTAGAGCTAACACAACACACACAACACACTGAATTACTAGGAAATACATCTGTTCAACTCTATAAAGGAATAATATTTAAGGTTTTAAAAATTTAATATATGTACTATGACATAAGAAAGATGTCTGCCAGATGGTTTAGTAAAAAGCTCTGACGCCACGTCAAGGCACCATCCATGTCAGAGTGTTTTGCTCTAACCTGGAGAAAACCCCTCCACACATAGGCAGCTAGTGTGGAAGAAAAAAGAGGGAACAAGATGCTAAAAAGCATCCATTAAAGTATGAATCAGAATTTATTTTCTCTTGAGCGAATTTAATGGAAATATTTTCCGAAAGATTTAAGTAAAAAAAGTATTAGCACTTGCTCTCATCGGTACAAGACCAGCGATAAAACACTTCTATTTATCTACTACCAACTCTCCTGTGGAACCTTCGTGTAATTTTGTTACAAGGAAACTGCATTGTCATCCTCTTTATTTCTCTTAACACAGATTTTGTCGTCCTATGACTCCCGTGATATTCGTCCGCAAGGTCCAAATTTCCTGCACAGCGTCCCCTGTTTGCCACAGTGATTGGTTTAAAAATCAGGTTCCCACTTGGCCCGTAGCTTCGTCTCTACACAAATTGTGACAGTTCGTGTATCACTTTTAATCTGCATATTCTGTTGTTCCCTGCACGAATGGTTAGTTTTGTGTATTCTTCCCTCCCTCCGACATTTTACACAATTTGAACACGAAGAATTTAATGGTGATGCAAAGGTCAATGCTCAATAGGCGCCTCTCTCAGAGCCCGTGGCAAACGATCGAGATATTTATTTCGTCAGATTTCGGCATTTTGTTTTTCCCGCTGTACTTTACCGAAAGGTCCCAAATTTCGTAAGCGGATTCCCCCTACCTGACCCCATTCAAGTCCCTAACTGCAATGGAACGCCTAAATAATGTCTTTGGAAATGTGGGGAATCCGGCAACGGCAGAGGTAAATAATAAAATAGCATTAAATCCAGGACCCTCCTATATAACAGGCTTTTATTTGGTACGTAGCATGTTGTTAGTAGTCAACATCTTAGAAGAATTATTTTGACAAATATATAGAAGTAAAAAAAAAAGTTTTATCGAAAACTACCACCCGATTTATAATACAATTTAATTTAAATTAATTCATTTCATTTTATCATCAATCTTTTCTTTCTCTGACAATAGAGTAGTACATCACAGATATATCATTACGATATATCTAAAATTAAAGAAAAATAAATTATATTTTGAATGTATCATCATACTTTCCTACATTGCCTAGTGCAGGCATGGCCAACATACGGCCCGCGTGATGAATTTATGTGGCCCGTGAACAATTTTTCAATATTAGCATTTAACTTCTAGTAATTAATCGAATTAGTTCTCGATAAATCTATATTTTTTAAAAAAGATTCCGTTATAAAGAATTAAAACTTTTATACTCATCTGTACTCGATATGATCTGTTTGATGTTCAAGCGACGTATTAAAACGAACGATAATAAAAAAAATAATAAGTGATGCAAACCGCCTCAACACGTCGCATTAGTTATTATGTTAATTTGTTGTATTGATTTACTTACAATTATTCATAAACAAATTTCATAATAAAATTTTGTTTACTTAAAGAAATAAGTGTTTTGCTTAAATTTTTCAATTTTAATATTTCATCCGGCCCGTGAAAATATTTTTTTTTCAATCCGGCCCGGGGGCAAAAACAGTTGGCCATGCCTGGCCTAGTGAATGCACCACGGTATCATCACTCTAGCTTCATATAATAAATAGCTTCATTTCTTCATTCAAGTTTCATTAATTTACCTTTCAAAGTTTCGTCTTAAATGGTAGTACGTCCGAATGATAATGTTTTTGTCCACTGATTAAGACTTTTCTTAAAATAGCAATTGTTTGATTTCAAGCAAATAAAATTACGTTCCAAATAGGTTTCAAATGTGATCGTTTTCGTTGCAAACAGACAATATTTATGTATTATAATTGCATACAAAACTAGTGGTTTAAATAGAGGTAGTCAGCATTTCCTGCTGCTATGAAGGATGAAATTTCGATCAACCAGTCTAAAATTGCAAATGTAAATTTCATTAACAGAAGAAAATCTGGTAACAAGAAATAGCGAAAAACTACAGTTATAAGCATACCCCGTTTACCAAAGACCACCGAAGATCCGTTGAGCAAAAGGAGGGAAACATGCATAAAAATTTAGGCAAATAAATTTGGCTAATATTTAATTTTATTCAATTTATTTTTATACTACATAATTTGAAATAATTTATTTATTGCGGCGAAATTGTATTAAAATTTTTATGATTACTTTAAATTGGTTATTATTATTATTATTATTATGTATAATTTATTATTATTACGTCAAGGCACCATCTACGTCAGAGTGCTTTGCTCTAACTTAGAGAAAACCCTTCCACACATAGGCAGCTAGTGTGAAAGGAAATAGAGGTTTCAAGATTCCAAAAAAAATCCATTAAAGCCTCAAACAGAATTTATTTTTTGTTGAGCGAATTAAATGGAAATGTTTTGTAAAATTTAGCGTTAATCATCGGTATAAGTCCCTCGATAAAGCTCATCGTTTCTCTGTAACCAACCCTCCCGTAGAACCTGAGCGTGATTTTGTTACAAGGAAACTGCATTGTCATCTTCTGCCATCATCTCCGTGCATCAGGCCATCGTTGAAGTCATACTCGTTGTGGACATATGCGGGATCTGGCATCTGGCCTCTAAGAGGCAATTGCACAATGTCATATCTGGAAAAGTTCTTATGGGAAAACAATTCACAGAATACACATGCACATATCTAATTCTAAAGAAGACATGATCAACGAAAGACCAAAGCAAACATTTCTATCTAAGTAACAATTATTGCATTTCGGCACCCCAACTGTCCTTTCTACGAACGTCCTTCTTCACATTTTCCACCCAACTGTAGGATTATCCCTGCTCCTCCAGTTATCTGAAAATAACTTATTAATTAATCTAAGTTTATCGACAAATATAAGCCATCCAGGGGATGCTATCCTATAAATGTGATTAGAATGGGTCCAATAATTGAAAATTATTTATAGACGAACCATAATTGTCACCCATATTCATATTCTTCCCTTCACGGAGCACCTCTGGTCCTGATGACTCCTAACGGAACTTCCGGAGAATATTGCCATCTGAACGGAAGGAACAAACACAAAACTTTAAAGGAATAGCTGATTTACTTGACATATTTCAGAACATTAACAGAATTAGGATTTCCATTTTTTTAACAAGAAACCTTAAGAATATACACGCTTTATGTAAATAATTTAACTGTTCGAAAATTAAGAAAATGAGAAGTTCTTATTAGTAAGAAGAGCAAGGCAATTTAAGTATTAGAAAAATATGGTTAACTATTATTTATTATTTTTAATGACACTAGATATCGACCAAATGAATGCAGAAAGACAGCCAACCATAAGTTCCCCAAAGAGATTTTACACTTATAATGATGAGAGATGAAAAAATATACTTAATATAAAAAGGTGACGGTAGTTATGAATCGTGAATGGAAACTATATTTTAAAGTATCAACAGTTGTTAAATCAGTTCAAAGTTAGATCTATTCCCCAAAATTTAAATGGAACATTTCCTTACGTTCGAGTAAATTTTGCAACATTGAGCTAAATGGCAGTTGGGTTGTTTTACCTTCGAGCGTCATTTTCTGCACACAATTAGCTAAATTGCCAGGTCATAAGGACCCCGAAGACTCAGAGAAGGTTAATATGTTAGTTGAACATCTGTTAGAAGACAGTTCATAACCTCCAATCAAGGTCATCCAGTGTGTTCTTTAACGTGCAGAGGGTATGAATCTGGGAACTGCAGATTACGAGCCTGGCGCGGTTTCACCTGAACCACCCCTTCGCAGTAAATAGCGGTAGCTAGGGACGGATTAACATAATGCTCGTATAATTGCTCGTATAAGAGCATATTCAATTCATACAATCAGCAACATAAAAACCACTTGCTAAAGGAGGGCCTCACTTTTAAGTGGAAAATATTTAAAAATTCTTTGAAATGTTTGAAAAGAAGAGAGAAAAAGGCAGAAAGATGAAAGAATGAAAAATTCGAAGGTAATGAAAACTTAGACACTTCCGCCCCCTCCCGGACAGAAGAATCGCTCTTATTTACATATTAACTAACCTAGTATTATTCGAATATTCGCGCTATGTTATATAGCTATCAGCGCAAATATATGTATATATATATTCCTCTATTCGCATTACCGTAGATAATATTATCTTCGAAACATCTGCAACTGTTTATTAATTAATTGATTAATTAATATCTTTTAACCGTGTAAAAATATTGACTTGGTTTCCGTAACTCTCGAGTAAAACTGCAGATGCATTTAAAATAAAATGAAAAAAATATATTAGCGAATTGTTTAAATCTCTTTCTCCCTCTCATAATTAAAAATTTGATTTTAATTTTATTTATTTTTTTTTGGGGGGGGGGGAATTCCTCGTGCATCCAATTTGTCCCCCTGTTTATTAAATAACTTCGCACCAATCGGTGGGGGGGGAGAAGGGTGGATCATTTTCTGATTTGGCCTGCTGCCAATTTTTTTTTAATTCGGCTGTGGATGAACCTGAAGGTAACTCTGGGACTCCACAAACGAAAATTGCCTACAATAATTTAGTTCACAAACGTTCTTTTTCTTAATAATAACATATTTTAATATTAAAATTAGTATTAGTCGTGTATAACAAATTATATTTGAAATTCTTCACTGAAATTGCGTTCTTCTCTAAATTTCTCACGCAACATATTAATAAAAGAACAATGTTTATGGAATCCGGCAACAACACCGAGGCATTATTCCGCGAAGAGTGGTATGACATTGCAGCATTTTTAGCAAAGGAGATTGCTAGCAGTGACAAGCGCAATGAAATTTACATTCAAAGCCATTTTAACCAACGGTGAGTTACACTTTGATAAGCAATTAGAAACCTTTAACCGCTTAAACATTTAGAATCGAGACTCATTTACATATTTGAAATTTATTATTCTCATACGCTACAAAATATAAAACAATTATATAAATTTCTCTCGCGACATATATCTTCTATAAATTATTTTACCGTATGAGCAATAGTTTTGTATTACCGTAAGAAAATAGTTTTGACGACCATTGTGTTTTTGATTTCATTAACAGTTCTATTCTGTGGCAAGCAGCTGCTTGAGGGGGTATTTATTTATTATTCTGTAATACAGTACAGAAAAGTGGGAATCTGTAGGTGTTGAATTCGGCACTTCAAATGTAATTCTACACTTAAGGTCTATGTTATCGGGGAGTTTTCGAAGGACTAACGAACAATCCGCAACTTCCCCTACCATCTAAGTTAAATGGAAAAATGATTGATTAGATATAAAATTGAGTAAATTGAAGTCAGAGAAAGAATTGATTTCGTACCTTGTTGCCGAAGAACAGAGTATGTTGCTGTTGAGGTAAAGTCCAGCACGATCCTTCCTAAATCATATGTCTGAGGAGAAAGATTACCTTTCGATGGAAAGATGTTAGAAGAGGAAGTCGACTTGCACTCAAAGGAAATTTGCATCTAATAATCTAAACAATTCCTTTTTTTGTCCAATAAACCAAATTGACAATGAACTCTGTTTGGTGTTTCTGTAATTCTTCGAAACAATCGAATGCTAAATAGATATGAGAATATTTGTGACGTATTACACGAGTGTTTGTGAGAATATTTGTGACGTATTACACGAGTGGTTGTAACATTTTTCGTTACCTTTTAAAGTCATTCCTAATCTTACTACAAAAAATAAAAATTAATTTGAGATGATTAATTTCAAAGTTATGGTTATTTACTTATGATTTCTAATGTTGATTGGTATAACTCACTATTACTAAAATTACAAGTAAATTCTTCTTTATCAAACAACACTGCAATTTGAGTCTAAAAAAATATTGAAAATATTGTACGTTGAAATCTTATTTAAAAAATGAAAAAGAGCACCGCATTATTTTTTTTCTCGATAGGCGACTAAAATATTGGAAGGTGGCTCAGGAATAAAGGCGCTCAAAATCTAAAAAACTGCCCAAACTTAACCAGAATTAGAAATTATCTTTGAGCGTAGTAACGCATGCTTGAAGAAACTGTCAAGCTTTGTCCGAACAGACTCCGTAACTGCTTTCATTACCTCTCTTCCTATTGCTTTTCGCTTTGTGTGTTTTTCACACAAACAGTTGTTCCGTCATATCTTTCGGATGCCACGTTCAAACTTAATAATTTATGTATCAAATCAAAGCTTACAATGCGAGGAATGTCATAGGCTATAAAAAAATCCCCTCCCCGCCCATGCTCCCTTCTCCCCTAAAAAATGTGAAATATGAAAACCATTGTTCCGCTATATCTTCCGAACGTGAGCACCTATAATTAGGAGTTTTGTGTGAAATGAAAGTTGATATGAGAAACGTCGTAGACTATTTCGAAATTCCCCCGCACCATTTCCTCCCTCAAAAAGGGGGCTGATTTTCGCGGGAGGTTATATTATTTAATATAATTTTATTTATTATAATAGAAAGCCCTTAACGAGTTACATCACAAATTAAACGTTATGATGTCTCCAATCTCATGGTCTATTTTGAACACTACTCCAAAAATTGGGGGAGGAAAAATGTGAACAATGTTTATGAATCATATATCATATCAAAGTTTCTGAAGATTGGTGTTTTTAGTAATAAAAATATAAATAAATTAAAAATTTTAAATACCTATCTTCCAGTATGGGCCCTAAAAAGTAGAAAATAAACCTAAAGCCTATCGAGGTGCAATCAGTCATGAAATTCGCATTCACTTCAAAGGAAGATAGGGCGCCGGCAATCTTGTTGAGTAGGTAAATAGGACTAAAAAGAGCTTTTATTTAACCCCTAACTCGTAACTGTAGGTCCTTGCGTTCGGAAGATATCATCATCATATTCAAGCAGCCATGGGCTACGGAGCTCCAATCACATTGTGCAACTTAGTTCTCCAAACACATCTGTCCTGAGCTACATCTGCTGCATCTGGCCACTCTAGACCAATTCTAACAAAATTATGTTTGACATTTCTGCCCCCTTGCATCCTAGATCTTCCCCTATTTCTGAGGCCTTTAGGCACACTGTTCATGATCCTATTCGCTAATCTACAGTTATCGATGCTGGTAATATGGCCAAACCAACGGAGTCTCTCTCTGCAGAATATGCTGTTCAAAGGAGGTTGCCGACTTCTTGCCTAACCACATCATTATTTACACACAAACGTAGGTGGTTCACACAACAAACAGTTGTGAACCACCTAATACCCAAGATACTGCATAAGCACCTAGAATCAAAAGCATCAAATTTCCTGTTATTTTGTATATAATGCGTCCAGGTTTCACTACCATATAACCCTAGAAAGAGCCATGCTGATATATCGCCTATTTCTCAACACTCTTCATAGATTCTTAAAAGTTCTGGCAGCAATCCATATTCGTCTGTTAATCTCATTCCGTACGTCACCAGTATCTGCTACATAGCTCCCAAGAAAATTAAACTGAGACACCTGCTGAAGAGTGCAACCGCTCAGATTAATTGAACCACAGCCTGCCCGACCAATTTTCATCACTTTAGTTTCCTCTCTGTTCATCACCAAACCTACTCTGCTATCAGTCTCATCAACATCTCAAAATGAAAGAATTTCTCAAAAGGGCTAAATCATCAGCATAATCCAAATCAGAAATTTTCTTATCTTTGGACCACTTAAGGCCAAAATCCTTCCCTTGAAGTGAATTTCGCATAACATAATCAATAACCAAACCAAAGAGAAAAGGAGACAAAATGCACCTTTGTCGAACACCAGAAGCAATGCTAAACCAATTGCTATAAGACTTACCAACTCTCATACACGACTCAGTGTTATTATAGAGAGCTTTCATTACGTTAACTAACTTGTCAGGTATACCATATGATTTCACAATCAACCACAAATTATGACGATCAACAGAGTCGAAAGCCTTTTTGAAATCAACAAAGCTAGCAACCAAAGGTTTCTGAAACTCTAAACATTTCTCAAGAATCTGCCTAAGTGAAAATATCTGATGTACCCATCCCCTACCACTTCTGAATCTACACTACTCATCACGCAATTCTCCGTTAACTATATTCTTGATTCTATTAAGCACAATCATGCAAAGAACTTTACCTGGAATACAGAGTAGGCTAATACCCCTATAGTTATCACAAGAACTGCGATCACCTCTTTTGAAAATAGGGATAACAATAGATCTGGTAAAATACTTAGGAACCATGCCTTTATCATAAAATATATTCAAAATTTCAGTCATCCATGCGGTAACAGAAACATTCTTAGCTCTAAGTATTTCATAAAAGGATCATCCTGGGAATTTATGTAGTTTAAGTTTAGAAATAACCAAAATAACTTCAGACTCTGTTATAGGGGCAGCATTAAAGCCACCAATGCATGTATCATCATTACAAACAATGGGAATAGAACTAACCACATTGTTTTGAACATCTCTGAAATGCTCAGCTCACCTAGCCATGACAGAATCCTCACCTTCTATAACCTTACCTTGTTTATCCTTCAATCCCTGTATAAACCCTGTACATCCCTGTCCGTTTCTTCCGTTACGAAACATTTACGTTGGAAGATATTCGGAAGATACAGCGGAACAATATTATTCATATTTCCCCTTTTTTGGGGAGGAACAAAGGATGGAGGGGTAAATTTTTTATAGCCTATGACATTCCCAGCTGCACATTGCTTTCATTTGAGGCATAACTTGTTTCTTGCTGCGTTACATATAACTTGTTTCTTGCTGCGTTACATATAACTTGTTGCTTTCTTTCACCCTAAGAAAGGAGAAATGGGAAATTTTTTCCGCTAAATTTCCAGAATGCAAGTGCCGAAAGTAATAAGCTATTCGTCAAATGAGAGCTTATGACGGGGGCAGTGTCATAGGCTATAAAAAATTTGACCCCTCATGTTTTCTTCCCTTCTAAAAAAAAGCGGAAATTTGGAAAGGATCGTTCCGCTATATCTTCGGAACAAACTTTGCGTCAGGTGAAAGCTCGTGGTTCGGGGAGTGTCATAAGCTACACAAAATTGACCTCCGATGCCTTCCTCCCCCCTAAAAAAGGAGAAATATGAAAACGATTGTACTTCAGTACTCACTCAACCCGAGTGCTTAAAGCAACAAGTTGTATATCAAACGAAAGCTTGTGACGTAGGGAGTGTTGTGGTTAATAAAAATATACCTCTATGCTTTCTTCTGCACCAAAAAGTGGGAAATGGGAAGGTTCTTCTTCTGCTATATCTACTGAATGCAACGGCCTAGAGTTACCAGTTGTCAGATGAAAGCTCATATAATGAACGTCGTAAACTACTTCAAATTTTGTCCCCACCATCCTCGCCCAACCTTTGATAAGAGCATGTGGAGCAGATCTTCGCCGTGTTACATCTCAAATTAAAGCTTGTGACGTCCCCAGTGTCCTGGGCTACCTCAAAGAGGAGAGGAAAAATGTGGTCAGTGTTTATGAGTTATATATAGATTGATAGATTTATTCTCAGAATCTGTAGTAACATTACATTTACGTTTACATGTTTTTACCTTGCAATTACAACGAAATATATACAATCTTGCATATTCAATATACACAATATTAATATTTTTAATATATGTATATTCTTCTTTATATCGTTTCTTCACTAAAAATCATATTTTCAGTCGTACTAATATATATAAATATCTAATATTATATTTAATTAATATTTTATAATTTTACGTACATTTTTCAGTATAAATCTGAGAAAAAATGTTAAATCTTCAACGAGAGTAAAAAACTCGCTTTTGAAAAAAAATTAATAGTTATGTTTTAATGAAAAGGCAACATTATTCCGTTTCACATATTTGTCATATTTTCCTAGCTTCAGATAAAAACCATAAAATAAATATTATCCAACTTAAAAGTTCAGAAACTGCAGTTAAAGAATAAATGAAAAAAAATTGTTCAGTAGAAAACAAAAATAAAAATAAAATAATATACAAAATAGAATAAATAATAATAATACAAAAATAAAAATAAATAATAGTGATTTTCTATGTCAATAAATGGTCAAGATCCATTATTGAGCACTCTAATAGCAACTTTGCGGCGAAAGAATTTATATCACATTTCATCTCCTCCTTTTTTTTTGTATATCATAGTCTCCATAAATCAGTAGTAAATAATCCCAGGATAAGTCCCGTAGACATGAAACTCATGAAATGATGAGCTGAAAAAATTTTGGTTTTGCCATGAGTGGGGTTCAAACCCACGTCTCCAGGAAACATGCCTGATGATGTAGTGGTTAGCATAACAGGCATGTTTCCTCGAGACGTGGGTTCGAATCCCACTCATGGCAAAACCAAACTTTTTTCAGCTCATTGTTTCATGAGTTCCATAGTCTCAATATTTTCTTAATTTAAAATCTATTTCTTTAAATCCTTAAAGGAAATGTCATCACCTTTAAAGCACTCTGCTAAACAGTTAAAAAAACTTTGGCGCCAAATAAACGTAATGTTTTTCAACAATAGTTTTGTACGGTTTTAAATCAAGTATGAAAGATTTTTTGACAGTCTGGTATTCCTTTCAAATGTCCGTAAGGTTTGAGCATTAAAATTTTTCCTTACATATTTCAGTGCCTGAAACATATAATTTCCTTATTTGTAAAATACCTAATTCATTAAATACATTTGCAACGCTTTCAAATTTCCTCATTTTCATCATGCATCTAATTATGTGGTTCTGCACATAGAGTAATGGTTTGAACTTCACCCTCAAAGGAAAGTTTCAAAATATACACAGTCGTGTCAGAATAATATGACCACCCACGGAATCACAGTGTACTCGCCCAGGCGCGTCACAGAGCGCACATGACAAGGTCGACCACACGGAGATATAAGTGGCTGGCCAGGACACATGAGCCATAGTGCGTAACGTCAGCCAATGGCAGAGGTATTGATTTAACGGACGTTCGACAAGGAATGATCATCGGCTACTGCACCCAGGGTGGAAGCACCTCGGTAACAGCAGACTTCGTGGTCTGATCGCAAGGAGCTGTAGTAAGGGTGTACCAAGAATGGACTGCTGGCACACTGATTACCTCCAGACGTCATAACTGTGGAGTCTCAAAGGCCATCGACCCCAGAGGAGACGTCGCCTCCGTCAACTGGTAAAGGGCAATCAACGCGCAACAGTGCAGCAATTCACCAATCAAATGAACGGTGGGGCACCCAGGTATGTGTCCCTGATAACAGTAGAGCGAACCCTGTTACGCATGGATCTCCAGAGTCAAAGATGTATAAAGGCACCCATGTTAACCAAGGCCTATCAGCAAGGACACCTGCAGTTCGCACGGGACGACCGTCATTGGACAGTGGAAGAGTGGAAAAAGGTTGCTTCTCCGACAAATCTTCTACTCCAGGAAAAGACTGGTTTCTGCTCCAGAGAAGTGGCGGGCGGTGGCGGATACAACATCAGACACTCGAGAACCAACATTGGGACACGCTTGTTGGTTAAGTACAGGCGCCAGTGGCAGTGTGCATGTCTGGGGAATGTTTCCTGGTATGACCTGGGACCGCTGGTACCACTGGATGTGTCCCTGAACGCCAATGGCTACATGTCCATCCTCACTGACCACATGCATCCTTTCATGTTGAACGTTTACCCTGGTGGTAATGGTGTCTTCAAACAGGACAATGCGCCCTGCCATGTCACTAAGGTGGTGTGTGACTGATTCCATGAACACAACAGCGATGTCTCCGTTCTCCATTACTCGGCGAAATCTCCCGACCCCAATCCCATAGAGCACTTGTGGGACCATTTGGATCGACAGGTTAGGCGTGCGGACCCACAACATCGTCATCTCCGGAACCTCCGTAATCTGCTCGAGTCCGAATGGGCACATGTGCCTTTGGGAACCTTCCAGGGCCTCATTGCATCCATGCCACTGTCATCTGGATGTCATCCGGATGTGGCATGGACGGACTGTCATCTGGACATGTGGCATGAACGGACTGTCATCCGGATGACAGCGGCCATCTCGCCGCTGTCATCCGGGCCAAGGGTGGTTATTTCCATTATTAGTAGGTTGTCATATTATTCTGATACGACTGTGTATATGTATTTAAAACTGTGTACTAAGGAATTGGGAGACCAGCAAAGGATGCTTCTCATAAAACTAACCTTTAGTGCAGTGAAAATCAGAATATATACAAATGGCAAATTGAAAAGTGGACGAGGATGCGACTGGTATTCAATTGGTTTATAATAAAGATAAGATTGTTTTTTTAAAGGAAGAAGGTACTTCCCTACACAAAGGACGGCGATAAACGTAGAAGGCATATTAGGCTATTAGTTTATTTTAATCATGCAATTTAACCAAGATTACATTCTGAGTCATCTTGCTGTCCTAGCAGAGGTAATATGAAATTTTCTTAGTGCTGTTAACTAAAGAAAGTCGTAGTTGTAATTAATGATTAAGGAACTATGTATAATTATTTTTGAAGAAAACACATTGTTTTAAAAGAAAATGCGCTTTATTTTTCCCCCTAAGCTCTCCGATTTTTCAGAATACTCTGAGTGTAAAGAAAAAACGCCTAAGAAAATACGTTAAGTCATTTTCACCAAACCTGAAAATTCAAAATTCACAATAGTGTTTTTTGTTTCAAAAATTCAGTTTTTTAGAAATTTTTTGACAATTTTAAATGTCTGAAAATTTTAGAAACGAAAACCGTAAATGAAACAAACTCTCCACTGTTCTTGGAAACGAACGAGTTAAAAATCTTACTTTGTGCAATCATATTTTAGAATTTAGAAATTCAAGTTTCTAAGCCTATTAATTTCAAATGCAATGACAATATACAGACTCTGTATATTATTGTATAAATAACAGCTTTCTGGGAGGTCCTTGATACAGGCTTTCCCAATCAACACTTGAAATATCAATAAAAAAGTAGTGTTTGTTCAACTTTGTTTTTTATTTACAAAGCAGAAGAAAAAGGGAAACAGGAAGACAAAGGAAATAAAATCAAAATTAAAGTTGACCTGTAGATTTGAAGGAGAATTAAATCTTCAAGACTCGAAAATTGAAATTTTTAAGTAAAAACGTGAAAAAAACCAATTAAAAGTTTGTTTTAAATCAGAAGTGAAGAAATATTTCTTTCTTTCCAATTTAAAATAAATTGAATTTCAAATTATTAAATTTGAATTATTTTACGATTTTTAGGATTGAACGAAAATTGTTAATCAAATTAATTGAATTGTTTAAATTGTTAATTTTTTTTTATTATTTTTTAAAATCAGGTGAACATGCAGACACTCCATAAAATACAGTATAACTGGATACATATTTGTCGAAAACCAAGTATGAATTCCACTTTCGTTTGGACAAATATAATTTTCCCTAATATGCAAATTTCATCTCTAGACATATTTCATTCTCGTATTAATGATTTGTTTAGCATACGTTATTGTTTTGGAAGAAGATGGCCAGAAGACCTCTTGGGTTTTCGGATCTTTTCTTTACACATTTTTTAACGACGAAATATTCTCTTTTGTCCACTTTGTTTTTTAACTACTAAACAACTTTTTTCGTCTGATATATTTAATGATACAAAATATATTTTTTTAAAGTTCAAAGTATTTAAATTACAAAACAAATTTTAGTAAAACCGTGGCCGAGAGGTTAGCGCGCTTGGCTACTGATCAACTGAACCTGGGTTCGAGCCACAGGAAAGGCATGGAGCTTTGGCCCCTTACTCCCATCTTTCTTGAGCCCTGGAGGTCCTTGTGACCTGAACATTTAGACCATTTTGTGTAAAAGCGTACAGCTCAGATTTTCCAGGTTTAGAAAAAAAAACTATACGGGTAGTGGGGAGCCAATATACTGGATTTACATTATAGTATAAGAAGTTGAGAAGTGTTTAAAACATTTCTGGAAAAAATGCATGAAATATGCCTACGTTCAGTGGCGGCTCGTCATTAGGGGCCAGGGGCATCGCCCCCAACAACATTTCTGTAATATATATATATATACTAACACATTAAACACCAAATTGGAATAAGGGGCGGGGGTGGCCAATGGCTTGATGGCCAAACTGACAATAGGTCTTAAAGCTTTCGATGCCCTCATCTCAACCTAGGGGCGGGGATGGCTCAGTCGGTAGCGCGCCAGGCTCGTAATCTGTAGTTCCCAGGTTCGAGTCCCAGCTGGGTCAGCGTTGAGATTTATCTCCGCAAAATTCCCCGCCCTGCCCACGGTCAGTAGGGGACACCGATGGGCTTGGAAAGGCCGCCGTCCGTCGGATGGGACGTTAAGCCGTGGCCCCGTGTGCGAGAGAGCCATACTCTGTGCACGTTAAAGAACACGCTGGATGGCCTTGACGGGAGGCTACCATCTGTCTCCCAACAGCTGTTCCAGTGGGTCCCCTCCCCCAACCTTCTCTGAGCCTTCGGGTTCCGTGTGACCTGGCCATTTAGCTCATGGTGTGCAAAAAAGTGCCGCTCAGAGGTAAAACAATCCAATCCAAACTGGAATGAATAAAATTTTACATGGATATTTTCTCTCTAAAATATCTTGCCCGTTTTATTTAATTTCAATCAGCACTTAGTGAAGTAATACACTCTTAATTGTCTTGTGCGCCTTGATAATCAGCGCGAAATATTACGAGAAAGCTTTAAGTCCCACACACCACCTAACAGACTAAATTTTTAAACCGTCCACTAAAATTAAACCCTGGAGTATGTGCCTGACGTAAGCCACTATATATATATGTAAATCGTATTACATGTACATATATATGTTCTCAATGATTCTTTTTCCACCGAGGATACAATTGGGGTTAGTGGAGAAAATCGCCGACGTTGCGCACTTCCATCTTAGCAACACCTCCTGCAACAGAAGGTCGATGGATCAGTTCATGACGTCTGCCTTAGAAGATTTGTAATCTAGAAAATTCTTATGTATCAATTTCTAATATTACCACTGGTGAACTTTTGTACTAATATTTATATTAAGGCTTATTTATAAATGTATCATATTAAGATGGAAAATTATTCTTATGTATTAGCATTATGAAAATTTCTAATAATATAAATAATTTTATTCTGAATAAAGTGTTAATAAATAAACATTATTTTAAACAGTAACCTATCAGTAATAAAACTAGAAATAAATTTTTTTGAACTTTTTTCAGACATAGCACTAACTACATCTGGCGAAGGGCGGCGCATTATAGCCTCAGTAGCGCATGCGCCAAAAAACCCCAAACAACCAACTGGCGAAGGGCCAATGTCATGAAGAAACCAGTTTAAGATTATCCTCCAATTCATAGAATGAATGGTATTGTTTACAACAACGAGGATAAGGTGGAAACTTTTGCGACCACCCTGGAGAATCAGTTTCGGGACTATGGTGATTGGTCAGATGAAGAAACTTCCGAAATTTTTGAAAATGCTCTCGATCACTTATCTCAGCTGGCGATCTCCAACATTCGCTTTACAATTCCTACTGAGGTTAACAAAGCCATAAAATTGTTAAATCCCAGAGTCTCCCGGCCTTGATGAAATCTGGTACATCATGATCAAGCAACTTCCGCCTAGAACCATTATTTACATCTGTTCTATTTTTAACAGCCTTTTACGTCTGAAACACTTCCCATCGATCTGGAAAAGGGCTCTTATTAAAATGATGCATAAATCGTTGAAAAATCTAACCTTTCCCCAGAGTTATCGATCGATCAGTTTGCTCCCATGTTTAGGTAAAGTTTTTGAGAGAATTATCTTAAATCGCCTAATGTAACATACTGATCAGAATGGCCTAATTTCAGAAAAACAGTTTGACTTTAGGCGGAAGCGATCTACAATTCACCAACTGTTATAAGTAGTGGAAAAGGTTGTCGAATCCTTAAATAATGAAGAAACCGTTGCATCCACCTTTCTGGATGTGGCCAAAGCTTTTAATAAGATCTGGATCGACGGTCTCACCTTTAAAATGATTCAAGCTAACTTCCCGTCGGGTATGATCCACATTTTACAATCATACCTGAATGAAAGAACATTTTGTGTTAGGATTGGCAACTGCCATTCCACTGTGAGAAACATAGACGTAGGTGTCCCACAAGGCTCCTTGTTGAGTCCTGCTCTATTCAACTTCTATATGCACGATCTCCCAGAGCTCCATCCTGTCATGACGGCACTTTGACATTGCTCTACTCTCTTCATCCCTGAGCCCCAGCCTGGCTATCAAAAGATTACAGCTTGGGATGGACGAAGTAGAGCGCTGGTGCTCCAAATGGAAAATCAACATTAACCCAGATAACAGCCAGTCAGTTCTCTTCTTTAGAAAGAAGATTGTTAATCCTGAATTTCCTAAAATGTTTGGAGTTGAAACATCCTGGACACCAACAGTGAAATACCTTGGTGTCATTCTACATAAAACAACTTTGTTGAAATGCACATTTCAAAGACTCAAATCATCAGATGTAATCTTGCACCCGTGATAGAGTGGAGCTCGAAACTGCCTCCAGAAAAGAAATTTTTTTTTTATAAAACTCTTCCGCGGCCAATTCTGACACATGTCTCACCAGTGTGGGGTAATACAACCAACACCAATGTCAGGAGGCTTCAGAGCTTCCAAAATAAAATCCTCAGATTTCTGGTTAGTGCTCCCTGTTTTGTGAAAAACAAGACCATTCACACTGATTTGGGCACTGACCACATATACACTCATATTCGGAAGCTCACGCAGACCTTTTTCGAGACAGTGGGAGATCATCCTTATGATATCATTAGATCTTTGACTGATTAGGATCCATTTCTTTAAAACCAATTCAAGCGTCCTAAGATTGTGCTGTTTGATACCCGCATGTTTAACTTTTATTTGTGCTTTTTATAGCAAATTTCTTTTCCCCTCGTGGCCCCTTTGGGGTTTATGTGTTGTACTTTTGTTATACCCAATCAGTCACTATTTTAGACTTCGAGTCATACGCCCTAGGCTTGGAACTCAAAAGATTAATTCAAGATTCAGCACTAACTACGATGACGCACTTGGTCCATCGGCTTTCTGTTGTTATAGGAAGTGTTGATTTGAGCTATCACTGCCCGTGCCTAGTTGATTTGTGTGTTTACAATAGTAAGGTGGCCCCACCTACTTAGAAAATCACGAGTCGCCACTGCATAAGTTTCATATTGTTTTGCTCCTTTTACTTCTCTGCTAGCATTCGCAAACTGGGAGGATGAGGTGCATAGCCTTGTTGCACTCCCTCCCCCTCACCTACATCCCCCCCTGGCAGAGAGGGAAAACAAACCGATCCGATCCCAGGGGTACTGAAATATACCAAATGGATTGAAATTAGACCATGTGAGGTTGTATCTGTATAACTGACAAAGAATGATCCTTTAATTAACAGATATCAGAGTGGATTCTCATGAACTGAAATGCACAAAAAAGTACAAATCTAGAATACACGTTTCACCTAAGACAGCATTTTCTTCAGATATTATTGGTAAATGTATATTTGAAATAATTTTTTTTTTCAACAAATTGTAACATATAAATTTTCAAGTTCGAATTCTAATATCTAAAATTTTTTACGTCAAATGTATAATTTTAAAAGTCCAGAGAAATAAAGGATAATGAAATAATTTTGTTCTTTCCACACTGGTTTCTACAAAATCAGGAACAGCATCATGTTATGTCAATGGAAAGCTGACGTGGAAGCTCTCGTGGAAGCTCTAACATCTAAAATAAGTTTTTTAAAACATGCGATAGCAGATATAAATCACAATCAAATGCATCCATATCTTGATTATCAACAATATCCGTTCAGTGTTTGATTAGTGATGGAAGTTTGAATATTTAACAACACCAACGCCACTCTTAAGAAACATACAAAACTGATGAATAATGAAAGAATTCTTCACACAAACTTTTAAAATACACTCTTATTTTATTGAACACTTCGATACAATACTTACTACAAAGTTTTGCAGCTTCTGAAATCCAGTTTTGTACAGGTATTGTTATTGTTTAAATTTTCAAACTTCCATAACTCGTTAAATACTGAACGAATATTGTTGAAAATCGAGATGATATATTTCATCTTTATCTTTATCTGCTATCACATTTATAAAAAAGCAACTTATTTTAGAAGTCATAGAGCTTCGACATTGGCTTCCCATTGATATAACATAGTGTTGTTCCTTAATTTATAGTAACCAATGCATTTTAATTAGGTTCATGTTGCTTTTCCAATGAGAGTTAGATTGCTGAAATGTTCGCGTTTTTTGTGCTTCCATTTTTCTAAATCCATTGATCATAGAAATTGAAATATTGCACAGAAAAGATTTTAACAAGTAGAAAAAAATTCTTAAAATTTCATTAAAATTAAAAATGGCCTATGGGGCTAAGTTTTAAATTGCATGACCCTCATCTCTAATTCTCGAGTTTACTGAAAATCGTTTTGCCTACGTGTGATTCTAAAGCCTACTCAAGATTATTCTACGTATGTCTAATTCCAAAAATTGCTGAATATTATTCGACCTATTATCAAAATTTATGTTTCTTATTAAAAAAAAAACTTCAAAAAATTAATATTTCATTTGGCGACATACCGGCCATTATTAAACAGGAATCTTGAGCTGCAATCCAATCGTGGTTAATGGAAACATTTTTAAACAGTCATTGTACATGATTAGCAATTATACGTTACTTCGAAGCTGAAACATTAGACAGTGTACTGTCCTTCAATTAGTGCGTTCTCATTCACAAGAAAAAACAACATAAATGGCATAAGAATCATTGATATTCATATCACAGGTCTCGAAAATTTACGAACCACGTCTAATTATCTATATCCATATCTACTAACTGATACGACTAAGCAAAGCAGAACCTATTCCTAGCAGAAGCAAGTCAAATTTTAAACAAAGAAGAACATTTGTAGGGATAAGACTCTTTCAGGGATGAAAGCGCCATGCTCTACGCATATCTCTGCCATGTCACACGGAGCTTTAAATATGATCTCCCCTAAGCAATTTAGACAATTTCCACACCAAACGTGCCGATGTAATTCGAGAAAAAAAAAAACTTTCTGCTGTACTTTTACTTACACATGTGTCTGTTAGTACGGGTTTTCCGGATTGTTTTGTCCACGTGACATTTTACTTTTCAAAGTATTTTAACGCCGTAGGGTTATGAGGTGTTAGGTGGGGAGAAGGAACTGATACACGCACGATTGAACAAACTGGTGGACAGACACAACGGAAGATGGGCGTTGCCTTGGATACAGACGGATTAACATCCTCTTCCGAAACTGGAATATAAAAGAGGGGATACGCGATCTAAAGAGCCAAATCAAAATTTCGCATTCTGTTTGTTCTCTTGGTTTGTTTCCTACTAACGCAAATGAACACAGATTTAACAATGAAGTCTGTGTTAAGTATAGTTCTCTATTTAAAACAATGCTTTAGAGAATATTCACTAATTTGGATGGTCAAAGATGATGGAAACTAGTGGAATATCGTAGGTAGCATATTCGGAGACTTCAGAGACAGGCTGCAGAGTTTAAAAGCTCGACAATTTCCATAGATCATGCGTTGATTAACAGGTGATCGATAAGATCACTTATTATGATCTAGAAAATTGTTCCAACATCAACTTCGCAGACTCATAGTCTAACTATAATTTGTCTAGTTGGTATTTACTAACGGGTCAGGAGTGGCTCAGGTGTTCCCAGGTTCGAGTCCCAGCTGAGTCAACGTTGAGATTTTAACTCCGCAAAAACTCCCAGCCCTGTTAACTGTAAGTAGGGGACACCGAAGGCTTGGAAAGACCGTCGTCCGCAGGATATGACGTTAAGCCATTGCCTGTGTGCGGGAGAGCCAGACCCTGTGCACTTTAAAGAACACGCTGAATGATCTTGACAGGAGACCCAAAGCTGTTGGAATGGGTCCCCTCCACCAACTTTTTCTGAGCCTTCGGGATCCTTGTGACCTGGCCATTTAGCCCCATGGTGTGCAGAAAAGTGCCGCTCAGATGTAAATCAACACAACTCAACCCAGCTGGACCAGCGTTGGGATTTATATCCGCCCTGCCCACGTTCAGTATGCAACACAAAGCAGCCGTCTGTCGGATATGATGTTAATCCGTGTCCCCATGTGCGGGAGAGCCATACCTTGTACACGTTAAATAACACGATAGACGGCCTTGACGATGGTCAATCATCTGTCTCCCAACAACTGTCCAGTGGGTCATCTCCCCAAACATTCTGGGAGTTCTAGGAGTCCTTGTGACGTGGCCATTTAGCCCATTTTTGTCATGTTTCAGAGTTTTGGATTTCTTTTCCAATTCCCACCTTGTTCTCAGTGAGGAAGGGGACACCGATGGGATTTGTATAACTGCCGTCCGTCATATGGGAACTTAATCCATAACGCTCCGAAAAAGAAAGCCGAAAACTGTGAAGCCTAAAAATAGGGGGAATAGCTTGCGGGGGAGGCTCCACCCAGAGGCCTAGGTATGGGGGGATAGCGCCCCGAAGTAAATCGGATTGTTTCAGAATTACATTGGCAAAATCTAGGATATTGGCGAAATTCACAGCGACCTGGTAAAATTCAGTTAAGTTTTGATGATTAAATTTATGCAAAATACTTATTTTCTCATTTGGCAAAATTTGATTTCCGAGTTGGAAGTTTTACGCAATCTCACCCTCACCCCCACCCCCTCACCCTCCATCCCCTCACCCCCACCCGTCATCCATAGTCCCTTCACTACCCCCTGATTTCGTTTATCTCCTAATATCTGACGAATAATTAAAAATAATTCTTCCCTACCCAACGATGAAGCCTTAGGGTTATTGTGCCTTGGTTATGTAGCCCATTTTCTGCACAAATATTCCACAGAAATGTGAAACAATACAAGCTGACGAGATATAATATTAGACAGACACGATATTAGGAGACATAATATTATTTGAGTAAATCCATCTTCAGTTATAATAATAATAGTAATCTTTTTTTATTCCACCAGTCATTGCAATATGCATTTACATAACATAATTATCTAATAACAATTAATACATACATGAGAAAAATCGAGAAGTGAAATAGCTGAGCAATATAAATTGCATCAGAAAAAGTAAAATAACAATCATATAAAATATTAGTGAATAATAGGAAAGGCGAAACAAGAAAGGAGAGCATAGTAAGCTGACGCTTATTTTTAGTTAATGCTCCTTATTTCCTTTGAAGTTCAATTATGACAACAATGATATAATAGTAAAAGATCAAATCGTTATGAGACATATTACACTGATACATAGAAGAAGGTTTCATTGCTTTGTAAGAAGAAACGTTCTACATTTGATTTCAAATAATTTTAAAGATTTTGCATTTTTTAACATCATCTGGAAGTTCCGACCAAATTTTTACTGCATTATATTTGATAGACCTCTGTCCAATTGACAATCGACAACACAGGTATACTTCGATTCTGTCTAAGACGTGTTTCATAATTATTGAAATTCGAAAGACTGAAAATAGTCTTTAAATCAATCCAATTGAATTAACCTTATTATAATAGAATACACAAAATTTACTGATATCAATTTGTAATTATTATAGACATTAAGAATTTTAATTTCAGAAAATAAATGTGTCCCAGGATCATAATATTTTTCACAACAATATATTTAACAATCTTTTCTGAAGACGATATATAGCATTCAGATTATAGTCATCATATCTTATATAACATACGGACAAAAATTACGTATGTTATATAGGAATAAATGAAAAAGATAAATTACTGGGGTAATTAAAGATTTATTATTCAGTGTAATTTATTATTAATCTATTAGCAAAAATTCCGGTTATGACATCATGATTAGCAAGTTTCCTATATCTGTGAACAGTAGCAGCTCGTGCTCCATGCTTTTCTGTTTTTATATCACCCTTAGAAGTATTATTGCTCTGTAGCCTCAAGTTCTGTCGTTATAAATATCGCACTTTTAACAATAAGTTAAAAAATATTTCCAATTTTACGGAATATTTTTGACTCTGTTGCATTAAAAGTATGAAAAATGCTATTGTCACACACAAAATGTATTCTGTGTTTTACAATTATATGTGTATTAAAATAAATGTATTTTATTTTAGTTTTACTAGTTATTTTCAGTTAAAAATTACTTTTATTTTCGGACCTACATTTACATTATTTTTTTCTCTTATAGCTGATTCTGTGCAATACATTAATCCTTCTGAGCGTTGCTCAGGGAGGTTTTATTGGAGTTGAATACGGAGGAGGACATGGTGGAGGCGGAGGAGGAGAACACGGAGGTGGTGGTGGCAGAGGACACAGAGGTGGTTCTGGAAGTGGATACGGTTCTGGAGGAGGTGGAAAACTAGATGTTTATGGTGGTGGACATGGTGGTGAATATGGCGGCGGACATAGTGACGGTTATGATGGTAGTGGACATGGTGGTGAATATGGCGGCGGACATAGTGACGGTTATGATGGTAGTGGACATGGCAGCGGATATGGTGGTAGTGGACATGGCAGCGGATATGGTGGTGGTGGACACGGTAGTGGCGGAGGCCATCCCAGTTGTAAAAAAAGTTCCTGTTGTGAAGATCATTCCTGTAGTTGAGCATGTAAAAGTTATCTGCGGAGGTGGTGGAGGCGGCGGACACGGTGACGGTGGAGATGGCCATGGAGGAGGTTATGGAAGCGGATATGGTGGTGGTGGAGGATATGGAGGTGGAAAGGGAGAATTTGACGACGGGTACGGTGGAGGTGGAGGAAAAGGATGGTGGTGTCTAGTTGGTATTTACTAACGGGTCAGGAGTGTTTACTAACGGGTCAGGAGTGATTAAAGAATGTGCATTTGGTGATGAATGGAATCACCAAATATGATTTCCAGATAAGTCATGTGATAAAGCAAATCGCAATATTGCAATGATGTTAATCAATGTAAATATTTATTATATTTGATTATAGAGCTACAAATGTTGCTATTAAAAAGTTTTTATTCTTAAATGAATTGTTTCCTTATTGAAATCCTTATTCACAGAAAACCGAAATATAGCAAGAAAGACATTACTCATTACCTTCAAACTCGTAACAATAACTTACAAAATCATACATAATATTATTAAATAGAGTGGTGTTGTGTTTATTTGTTTCTTTCCACTAAATATAAATAGGATTCTTGTCAATCGTTTAATTATTGGATTTATTATTTGAAAAGTTCTAACAATAATTTATTATATAAAATAGTAAATGTAGATCATTTTAAATTACTCAGGCGAATTATTTAGGACAAAAATATAAACTTATTGTTTTTTTACATTAATATTCTATTAAGACAAAATATCTAGTCAAATGTTTTCATATTTTGGATATGATTTTAACAAAACTTATCTTAAATACTATATTAAGATTTATTTTAAAGATTCGGGATAACGACAACTCCGTCACAAAGTAGAGACAAAAGAGACACATGTCACTGCACAATTAGAATGGTTGCATGAGTCACGATATTGTTTCTTCTCGAAAAATTTGATTTCTTTGAAACTTTGTCTCTTAAACTTTCCAAAACATCTGTAACACTTTAGAAGAACTACAAATTTATTTCTAATTAAATAACAACCGACCGAGTTACCTGTTTTGGATCATACATACTGATTCATTATTAATGTCAAAAAAGAACCTTTCAGGTTCAGGTAAAAGATACATTTTTACCTAAAAAGTGATGGTCGCAGGAGTGCCATAATGCTCTCTCCTAAGCCAACTATTTTATCTCTCTTTGTTTATGATATAATAACCGCTTACATTGTGGTATCTGCTTTATATGCTGATGATTTTGCCCTTATTCTACCCTCCCTACACTAATCTTTTATCGTTGATAGACTGCAAAAAAAAGCATTAATGAGGTAGAAATGTGATATGATAAATATAAAATCAAAATCAGTTCTGAAAAGATTGAAGCCGTATTATACAGTTCAAAGCCTATCAAAATTCCAAAGACAGTTTATTTTTTGGATAAGCCAATAAACTGGCAGAAAATGGTAAAGTTCCTTGGGATTACCCTGCATCATAAGGTAAAGTGAGACACAGGTAAGATGATGCTGTAAGATGTCAAACTTGGCTCTCTTACACGAAGAAATTAATTTCTGACAAATGATCACAAATTTTTACTTTATCAGTCCGTAATCATACAAATAGTCTTGCAAGATTCTGCTATCTCCGCAAAACGCAAATTTTGTAAAATAAAATCATGAGATCTGCCTTTAATGCCCCCTGGTTTGTTCCTAACCGTCAAATTCACAGGGATCATGGAATTGATCATCTGAACCTTAATCTTAAATGTTACTCGAAACTATATTCGAGACAGTTTCAAATAATCCAAATAAGATTATTTAAAACTTGCTGGATTGTAACCATGAGGTTCCTAACAGATATAAGAGACCTAAAACTATTATTCTTGTTCTACACCCCATCAGCTGTGGGTGATGGGGTGGAAAGAACTAGGGAGAAACCGAATGATTTGACCCCCAAAATGCTTATGCGATTGCGTTGTGTATTTTTAATCATTCTCAAATATTTACTTCACCTAAGTGTACAATCCGAGCCGTTGATCCAACACTTTAAATCTCCTTGATGCATCACCATAGATCAATTGAACTAATTCTCATATTAGCATTACAATAACATATTTATTCACAAATCTCTACTTAAAACAACAGTTACATAAACTAATTGAATCTCACTTCCGGGATGTTCTCGACGTGAGCTTTTGGGTCGACCTCTTCCAACAAGATGTTATCATGATATTAGCATACCTTGATAACTATTAATGCAGAAATAATTCTAATATAAGAAAACCGCTAGGCTTCTGCTAAATCTAAAAGAAGCATAGAGCCCAGAAGTTAATTTTTGAGTTCTATCACTTCTCCCACTCTTGAACCATATATGGACTTCCCTATTTTCAGACCGTTGGGGATAAAATAGATAAAGTTTCCCTGAAAACTCACATCCCAGTAGGATGCCTAATATGGTTATCACCTTCTGAGCGTCCCTTCGCTAGCGAACCAATAGAGAACCAGAACGTAAAATTTGAGAGCTGTTTTTGGATCAGGTAGAAAAGATATTATCCTGAACCCCGCAAGCTCTCGGAGACTTTTCCCTTTAGTCAGTCACTAAGAGCGTCAGAAAATCTGAGCTAGATAGCACCCACCCCAGCTGAAAGCATAGCCTCTGGATTTTCCCATAGTGAGCTCTTGAGCTGCATCAGCTGAGCTGAGATCTTCAAGTAAAAGTCTGCCCTCATTTTACTGAATATTTATCCAAGTGCCAATACATCAGACGAGGATTTGGACTACCCAATTGACGGACTTTCCAGCCTAGATAACGAGGGATTTTAATTCTCCTCAGGTAAACTCCATAGTTATCGATTCAAAAGAACCTTCAGATATCAATGAACAGAGAATCTTTAGTGAACTTGTTAAAATTAGAATTTATCTGCGTCGACCTCCTTAAAGCAACCTAATGCAGCTTTTTATATCAGCTTTATCTTTTGATTAAACTTTGTTTGTTGCCTAACTGCCGAGTTGAGTAAATCAATTAGAGTGAATTAACTGAGTACCTACATCTCTACTAAAACTAGAATTTAGAATATCAATTAAAGTTAATCAAGCCACTATACGATCAACAGCCTTCGAAGGACCAAGTGCGGTTTCCCGCGTAACAAAGGGAAAACTAATGTCTTTTGTGCAGAGAATCACTAAAGTCTCATTTAGAAGGCTAGGATATTGCTCTCAGTCCATTACGGGAGTACTGTGGCGGCGTATAGAAAACTGTTCATATGTGGAAATTTAACCATGATGTCGAAAAAGCCATACCTTCTCTCTTGTAGCCGTTGATACGAAGACATCATCGCTCATTGTCTTCACTGTTACCTCGAACTGACTCTTGAGGAACTTTTCCCAATGGCAGGAGACGTCTGCTCATCTCGCGAACTTGGACAAAAAGAAGGCTGTGTTCGAGAAGGAGAACGACACTGTTCACCTCCGTTGAAAACTGCTGAATCACGCGACGCCTATCGGATGTCGCCTGGTGAGATGTGTCCTCACCTCATTGGTTCGGACAGCCAAAAACAGGGAGGATGCCCCTTCTCCGGGGTCTTTGATGCAGGCCGCGAGGGACCGTCGCAAACAGTCTACGCTGCAGGGGAAATTTGATCTCCGCTGCAGCAAGGCGCCATCGGGTCTTCCAACTTGAAGGTTAACTTACCAATTCGAGCGTTCGAGAATCTTCCGGCTCCCAAAGTCGTGTCCACAGGATACGATCACTGTGGACACGACATTCTGTCTCAGAAAATATATGCGTTTTAGATCTCTTCTACTCTGTCTGTTTACTTACTTATTTATCCGTTTGGGGCCAAAGTTTTTTGGGTTTAAGGTCTATGTTCCATTTGCTTATGCCTGCAACGCCTTCCTCTCGGTCAGAATGGGACATCGATGGGGTTGGAAAGGCCGTCGTCGGTCGGATGGGACTCAAAGCTGTGGTCCCATGTGCGGGACAGCCATACCATATGCACGTAAAGCACAACAGCAATATGGCCTTGACGATAGGCTTCCATCTCCCTCGTTAACAAACTATTCAGTGAGTCTCCCGTCCCCCAACCTTCTCTGAGTCCTCAGTCTTTATCCCATTATGTGCAAAGAGATGCCACTCAGAGGTAAAAAACCCAATCCAAGCCTTCAACTTCTATACATGACATAATGATGGTTATGGGCACATCAAAACTCAATACACGATCTATGACAATCCAATGATTATGATTGTTATGCTATTACTGTTAACAACTCAGATACTTTTGCAACAAATCTGACTCTATGAATTCACTAGTGTAATATTTTGACAGATTCAATAATTCAAAATATTTAGATTTGAATTTAAATATTCCCTTTGATATTACGACAGAGCGCCGGATTTCCATTTCACTGCTAATCTTAAAGTCAAAGATTTATCTCCTCAAAACTTTCCGTCCTGCCCACGGTGAGTAGCGTACACCGATGGGCTTGGAAAGACCGCCGTCCATCGGATGGGACTTTAAGCCGTGGCCTCGTGTCCGGGAGACCCATACATTATGCACCTTAAGGAACACATTGAATGGCCTTGCCAAGAGACTATCATCTGTGTCCTACCAACTGCGTAGCTAGCCCAACCCATTTCATTAGTATTTACATTTCCTCAAACATCCAGTAGTTCGAAATTCCATTGTCAGAAAGTGCAAAAAGAAAAAACTTCGTCTTCTTCTCAAACAAGTATCCCAGATTCACCAGATGCTACTGTTATCATTATGGTTATATTTTTTACTTCATATCATTGTCAATCCTTCAGTGTCTACATCAGTTAATATTCCTCTCCGTGAATGGGCTTTAGTTCTATTTTTCTCCTCATCTTTTATTAACTTTTTTAATTTCTGCTTCTATTTCTGTGTTAATTATCTTCTCATTGAATTCACCTTTCATCGATTATTTTATGCTTCTTTTTTTATTTTATGCGGTTAGTTGATTTGCTGAATAATAAGAGATTGGATAGGGTGTTGTGCGCTTCTGATTCCTTTCGTAAACTAAAAGAATTCCACTTAAATCACAGATACGTTTCCTTCTTCATTTATGTGGAGAACGATTTATTGACTTTATTTACCGAACAATTAGCATCTGCTTCGATGAATGTTAGGGAATATTTACATATCAAGGCTTGGAAAATGTATTTAGAAAGGGAAATGTCTGGATATGTAAGATGTCCTGAATGAGTATTTAAAGTGAAACAAATCATTGTTAGTCCAAAATTTCTATTAGCCGGAAGCAAGTTGGAAATATCTTTTAAATGAACACCAACAGTGCGAAATTTAAATTATCCGAACAACGATCATTTAACTTACGATCATCCGAATAATGGTTATTTTACATATACGTTTTTCGTATCTATCTGACTATTAGCGTATCTCTATTCTGTATCTCTATTCTATCTGACTATTATGTATCGGCCTGTAAATGGTAGCTAGGCGTAAACTGGAAGGAGAGCTGTGTACCAATCCCTAGTGATGATGCACAGAACCGACCAGGTCTAGCACCTAATGTCCGACCCCGCCTTCTCGTGGTGCAGGGCGTTAGTACCTTTCAAAAGAGATATTCTCTTTTGGAAGGGAACGGAAAGGGAGGGCTGCCAGTTCAGTATGGCCTGCTGATCTGGTCATCTACGGCCACTTTTTTCTTTTTTTTCAACCCTGCTGAGGAGTGGTCAACGTCACAGGGTCCTGGTGCTGACCATTTATACCTACTAGACTGGACTTGTTTATGGATTTGAGCTTGATTATGGATCCTGGACTTGCTGCACTGGTGGGCCTCTGTTGAGGGAGAGTCTGCCGCTGTGTTGTCTGTTTGCTTCTGGGTTGCCAGCTCTAAGTGAACAGAGGCATGGGATACCTTATATCAGCTGGTGGATAATCCTAATCAGAGGCCATCGCAGGTACCTGAACCTTACTTTGCTCGTTGGGCATCGTCAAGCCTAAACTGAAGTAATGCGTCTCAGGCAGGCCATATGGCTCTTGAAAAAGTCCACTTGAAAAGGTGGTGCCTGAAGTTCCTACCAGCATCGGTGACTTCAGCCTTTAGCGGAGGAGGAACAGGTCTTTGCCCCATGCCTGCGATCAGGGGGCTGTTTCATATTGTTGGCCCTACCAATCTCAATAAACCTAATTTCTTTAAAAATCCTACTAATCATTTTCTCTCTGCAGGAACGTGGAACGTGAGGACATTACATAGAGATTATTCTCTTGATGTCCTCATGCAGGAATTCCAGCGCTATAACCTAGATATTCTAGGCTTGCAAGAGACCAGATGGACAGGTAAAGGTGAGATACTTAAAAATAACTTTAAATTTCTTTTTACAGGGAGGGAGGATGGAAAGCATCACCAAGGCGTGGGTCTGCTGCTCAGCAGACATGCTAGTGTTGCTCTTCTAGGATATGAGTGCATTAATGATAGGTTTCTTACAGCAAAATTTCAGACAAGCATTAAAGACTTGAATGTTATGTGCTGTTATGCCCCCACTGAGGATGCCGATGAGGATGAGAAGGATAGGTTTTATGAACAACTTCAGGATATTTTGAATTCTGTCAAGAAAGGAGATATTACCCTTGTTCTTGGTGACTTCAATGCCAAAGTTGGTACCGACTCTGACCTTTGGGGAGGAGTAATAGGCCCTTTTGGTATTGGTAGCTGCAATGGCAATGGACAACGTCTCCTACAGGTAAGTAAACTCAATGGTTTCAGAATAACTAACACATATTACAAACACCGCGACATACATAAATACACATGGGTTTCACCTGATGGGCTGCATAGGAATATGATTGATTATATATTAATTAACAGCAAATGGGCTAGTTCTGTTAGAAATACCAGGGCATATAGGGGAGCTGAAATTGGATCTGACCATTACCTTGTTAAAAGTGTCTTGCAACTTAAACTTAAAAAGTGTTGTGCTAGAGTTTAAAAATTTACCTTTAATACTGAAGCTCTGAATGACCCAGTTATAGCTAAAGCTTACCATGATAGGTTACTTAGTCATTATGACAGTCATGGTTTACTTAATACTGAAGTTGAGGAAGAATGGGGCCATTTTAAACAGGCTTTTTTGGAAACTAACAGTACTCTTTCAGGAAAAAAGGAGCAGAGGAGGCAGAATTATTTAAGTGATAAGGCAATTGAGCTTATCTCAGAAAGAAGTAACTGCAGGAATGTCCTAATCAGTACCCTACTAGTCCTAATAGAAAAAATTACAGAGAGCTTAATAAACGTGTAAAGGATCAGTTAGCTACTGATAAAAATCTTTGGCTTGCTAGCTTGGCTGACAAAGCTGAGGAAGCAGTTAGGCAGCACAACAGCAGAGAGCTGTACCAGATAGTTAATGTTTTATGTGGTAGAAAACGGACAGGCATACAGGGATTGAAGGATAAACAAGGTAAGGTTATAGAAGGTGAGGATTCTCTCATGGCTAGGTGGGCTGAGCATTTCAGTGATGTTCTAAACAATGTGGTTAGTTCTACTCCCATTGTTTGTAATGATGATAGATCCATTCACAGCTTTAATGTTGGCCCTATAATACAATCTGAAGTTAGTTTGGCTATCTCTAAACTGAAACTTCATAAATCCCCAGGGGTAGATGAAATTACTACAGAAATGCTCAGAGCTGGGAATGTTTTGGTTACCACTTGGATGACTGAAATTTTGAATAACCTTTATGATAAAGGCATGGTTCCTAAAGATTTTACCAGAGCTATTATTATCCCTATTTTCAAAAAAGGTGATCCCAGTTCTTCTGATAATTATAGGGGTATCAGCCTACTCTCTGTTCCAGGTAAAGTTCTTTCCATGATTGTGCTTAATAGAATTAAAAATCTGGTTGACAGGCAATTGCGTGATGAGCAATGTGGATTCAGAAGTGGTAGGGGATGTGTAGATCAGATATTTTCACTTAGGCAGATTCTTGAGAAATGTTTAGAGTTTCAGAAACCTTTGGTTGCTAGCTTTGTTGATTTCAAAAAGGCTTTCGACTCTGTTGATCGTCATAATTTGTGGTTGATTGTGAGATCATATGGTATACCAGACAAGTTAGTTAACATAATGAAAGCTCTCTATAATAACACTGAGTCATGTGTGAGAGTTGGTAAGTCTTGTAGCAATTGGTTTAGCATTACGTCTGGTGTTCGACAAGGGTGCATTTTGTCTCCTTTTCGCTTTAGTTTGGTTGTTGATTATGTTATGCTAAATTCACTTCGAAGTAAAGATTTTGGCCTTAAATGGGCTGGAGATACGAAAATTTCTGATTTAGATTATGCTGATGATTTAGCCCTTTTGGCAAATGATGTTGATGAGATGAACTCTTTCATTCGAGCTGTTGATGAGACTGGTAGTAGAGTAGGTTTGGTTATAAACAGAGAGAAAACTAAAGTGATGAAAATTGGTCAGGCAGGTTGTGATTCAGTTAATCTGAATGGTTGCAGTCTTGAGCAGGTGTCACAGTTTAATTATCTTGTGAGCTATGTAAATGATACTGGTGATGTGCGGCATGAGATTAACAGACGAATAGGTATTGCTGCCGGGACTTTAAGAATCTATGGAGATTGTGGAGAAATAGGCGTATACACCTAAAGACTAAAATTAGACTGTATAATAGTTTGGTTCTTTCTAGGGTTAGTTATGGTAGTGAAACTTTGACGCTGTGTAAACAAGATAACAGGAAACTAGATGCTTTTGATTTTAGATGCTTACGCAGTATCTTGGGTATTAGGTGGTTTAACTTTGTAACTAATGATGAGGTTAGGCAAAGGAGTCTGCAATCTCCTTTAAGCAGCATATTGTGCAGAGAGAGACTCCGCTGGTTTGGCCATGTTGCCCGTATGGATAATTATAGATTGGCGAATAGGGTTATGAACAGTGTGCCTAGAGGCTTCAGATGGAGGGGGAGACCTAGGATGCGGTGGGCTGACAATGTCAAACAGGACCTTGTTAGAATTGGTGTGCAGTGGCCGGATGCAGCAGATGTAGCTCAGGACAGATATGCTTGGAGAATTAAACTGCGTGGTCTGGTTGGACCTCCGTAGCCCATGGCTGCTTGAGGATGATGATGATGATGATGATGTATCTATTATTCGTATCTATCTATTATTCGACATCTACTGACTTTGTAAAACATCTATTAAGCGACTACCAGTTATCCGTAATATCAATTATCCGAAGGCTGTTGAAAAACTTTATCAAAGCACTGTCTACCTGAAAATTGAATATTCCTGTCACAGGTTTCCGAAATATTGATTATCCTAACACCAGTGATTCGAAATATCCATCATCCTATTATGGTGGTTATTTTACATATCTATCATAGGTATATTTTTCTTTCAACAATTTATCGCTAAAAGTGAAGACGTAGCGCGCCGAGCTCATAGTCTGCAGTTCCCAGGTTCGAGTCCCAGTTGGGTCATCGTTCAGATTAATATATCTGCAAAACTCCCCTCGCTACATACTGTCAGCAGGGGATACATATGGGATTGGAAGGCAGTCGTCCGTTGGATGGGACATTAAGCCATGGCTCCGTTTGCAGGAAAGCCATTCCCTGTGCACCTTAAAGAACACGATGAATGGACTTGATGGGAGACTACCGGTTGCCTTAGAAACAGCTGTCCAGTGGATCACCTTCCGCAACCTTCTCTGAGCTCTTCGGATGCTTGTGGCCTGGCCATTTAGACAAATGCATATAAAAAAGAGCAGCTCAAAGATAAAACAACCTAACTGGAGACAATGTGTGACTTCCTCTGCAATGGCGTCATTCAATGAAAATCATCGTCCTTGAATATGCCATTGTATTGTGTAGTGGATGCTGAACAGTTGCCCACAGCCAGGTGCAAAGAAAGTCCATAGTAGACAAGAAGAATCAAAAATCAAGTGCCATAATTTCTTCACATTTTGAACTGATACGACATTCAAGTCGTACCAAAGCCTCCTATATTTTATCAGACCTGAACAGTGTAGTAACAGATTATTTTTCAAATACAACGCTGTTTCAATTATTTTTTATTTTTTTAAAATACATCTCGAATTATTAATTTTTAATATATATATATATTTTTGATACAATCATAATTAGCAAATTATATTGCTTTTTTATATGCAAACTGAATAGAATTTAGTTAAATTTTAGTTATATTCAATTGTTTCGAAATTTTATGCATATCATATTTGCCTGCTATCTAACCTTCTTTTGTTCAACGATTGTTGAGGTCCAATGTATCTACGAAAACTAGCGAACATGGATAAACGACTCAATACTACTTCTTGTAGCTCCACCTTTAACAGTCGCTTCTAATTTTCATTTTCCAACTGAATTTCGAAATGTTTGGACATGTTGCTGTTCAGTTTTTATCTGACTATTATTTGCCTTTTTTAATGTCTTTTACATAAAATATAAAAACTGAAAATTTATTCTTATGATTGCTTAAGAATATGGTAAAATATTCTAAAATAACTACTAGCTCTTCATAAGTATCTACTAGTAAAATTGGGGAAAAAAATGATTACCATTTGGAACAAATTTAGAATGGTGGTTGCTCGGAAGGCCTAATAAGGGCCTTCTATGAAAGTCGTTTGTCTGTGCTTTTTTATTATATTTTTCGTCCCCCATAGAAACCGAATTACTTGCGCATATTTCCAGCTTCGTATACACATGCATTACCTAGCTGCTCTGCACTTCACAACACACGTGTGTAGCTTGGAAATGGGTGTGGGAAATGTGTGATGATTCCTGCCATTTATTGATATTATTTGGTACTGATAGGCACAGTCCCAGATATTTGTTAGTTTAGTTTGGCAAGGAAAAAACTGAAAATCTGACTTTCTGATTAACCCACGTAGTTCTGAAGTAATGCACTAGGACTCTTCCTGTTTTTTTTCTGTGTATGCAAAACTAAAATATGCTTAAATGTAGAAGATATCAGTTTTCAGCTTTATTAATTTTGTTTCCGAAAAGCTATTTTTATGAATTATAAATAGGAAATCTTGAGCGTGAGTTCAAAAGAATGTTTAGCCAGAAAAATTCATAAATGAACTACTTTATTACAAAAGTATAAAACCACTTATATAAAATAAATTCAAATAATACAAATCCTTATCTTCATCAGTATGAAAATAAACCATCGAAATAATATTTCGCATAATCTAACGATACTTCAAATAGTCGTAATACAATTCTTACAGACTCTATTCAAAGCATAGAGGGAAACATTTTACAACATTCAATAAGTGACAGAATTATCTTTGTGAATAAACCAGTAATTTACCACGATTAACCTTACCAATTCTTTTTACATATTACGATCACCAGGCATCAGAAAATTAACTCTTCTTATGAAGAAATTAAAACTCGTTCATGTACACACTGCTAGTACACATTGCTAGGGTCTCCAGACAATGTTTGTAATATGTTCAAGCATTGCCATGGCCAGCATGATCTCCAGATTTATCCCCAATAGAAAATCTGTGGGACTACATTGGTCGACGTGTGCAATCCTCTCACTGGCTGGCGCAGAATCTCGATGAATTATGGGAGCAAGTCAATGCTGCTTGGTGTGCAATTCCTCAGGACCATATCCGTCGACTGTATGACTCCATGCCACGCCGTATTACTGCCTGTATTACCGTTCACGGCGGTGTAACCACCTACTGAGACAATCATATTGTGCTGCATTATCTCATCTTCTAATCGCTGTAGATGGCCGCAAATTAAATCATGGTATGCCAATATGTATTGCTATGCGTGTGCTACATTTCACCCCTATCCCCTCACTACCTTCTGGGTGAGGCAATTTCAATGTCGTGCAGCGTATGTTTAATCTAAATGTGAATAACTCATCGCATTTGTAACTGAACCGAGTTGTTTTAATATCCCATTAGCGTATTTAAAGTTTTTTTTCATTATACCTTTCACTCTTTGACGATTATCTTCGGTAATTTATGTTTAACATTTGCTACAAAATTTATTTTCTTTTTCTTACAAGTTATGGAAACGAAACAGATTTTATAATTATATTTAAAATTTAAAAATTGGTTAGCTACCGATAATGAAATTGCGACACCTGATGATCTCGTCGACTAATTGTGTGGATGGAAAAAACGTCGTAGACTCGTACTGCCGTTGGATCAGGAGACATTTCGTTGTCTGTTTTCAGCTGTAGAAAGAAGATTACATGCTTAGGGGAATCGATGAATCTCGTATGATCGGTGCTTGTCACTTATTGAAGTCGGGAACAAACCCAGAAGTAGAAAAAAATCAAAACAGGAGAGGGACAAGAAACTCAGAGTAGCAGGAAAAAATTAAAGGGGGAGGATTTCCATTGCAGTGTAACATTTCTCTCTTCGTTTTACAGGTCTTTAAAACATTTCTTGAAAAATACGCGAAATATACATGCTTTAAACAGCTTTTTATTTCTATTTTCCTTGCTAGCATCCTAAAAGGGGGTGACATAACCCTTCCTAGATCCGTTCCTTGTCGCGAATATTACCAAGCGGCATATAAATATCATGCGAGATTCATAGAATTGCCGCAGATCCTCTGCAGCCAAGGAAGGGGATATTTGGATAATAAACCAGTTAGTGCCAATAGGTGTTGCCTACTAATTCTCCAACGTACGCCTTCCGGAAGTGATCATAAATACAGCCCTTCGCGGATAACAAAAGTCCTATATGCATACGCCCCCACATCTACATCCACACCCACAAACTCTTATCCGTAATCGCATTCGCAAACGTTACCAGTAACTGCATATATTGCCTACTTAATAAGCTTCGAGATTTTGCAAATGTTTGGTGCGAATAAGAGTAATCGGCCTAATGATTTATCAATGACAAATTAATATAGATGAAAAAATATAATGTGAAAAATAAAAGGTCTTTTTATCATAAAAATAGGCTTTACGAATATAGATAAAATTTACTTAATTCCAATTTTGCAAATTCATCTGAATTAATTTTTCTCTTCTAATTGCAGTTATCGGCGATGATGCGGAGACACTGATCATGGAAGATTAATACCTCCTCTAAACCTTCGTGATTTCCCAACGGAAATTTTCATTCGATTGATATTTAACTCCCTTTTTCTTATTAACACCCCACAAATTTTTTGAATTTATATTCTGCTTTGCCAGAAAAAGATCGCTTCTTTCACATAGGGTAAGTCTTTATTTAGAGTGAATATTATAATTTTTTAGAGTGAAATTCATCATTGAATTTTCAAATCATGTTTCTTTTAAAATCTCATATAGTTTTTTTTTTTACCCATGTGAGCATTAATTATGCAATGATGTTTGTTAATATTTTTTTTGTTTTTGTTATCTTATCAAATACGAGGCTTTTTTCGCCGATTTTACATTTCATCTAAAAGTCAATAAAAGAGGCAAATAATAATCTGATATAAACTGAAACTACATGTCGAAATAATTCGAAAATTAATTGGGAAATAAAAATTACTGTCGACGTTACAGGTGGCGATGCAAGCAGTGGTATTGAGTCGTCTAAGTTCTCCAGTTATTCTGGGAATAGAAGAAATAGGAGGGGAAAAAAGAGGTACATTTGATATGTATAAGACTGTAAATAGTCTCTGAACATGAGTATGGATCCTGAATTTGCTCCACTGTTAGGATTCTGTGGAGGGAAAATCTCCCGCTCTGTTTTCTCTTCGTTTGTGGATTGACAGCCCCAAGTGAATAAATTCAAAGGCTATGCTTTATCAGCTGGTGGATTGTCCTGAGCAGAGTTCATCGCAGAAACATGAACTCTTGCTCCTATGGGCATCGTCAAATTCTACATTGGAGATGTCTCCCAGTGTAAATGTCTTCAGCTTTTAGTGGCGGCGGAACGGGTCTTTGCCCCATGCCTGTGATTAGGCGGCTGTTTATATTGTCGGCATTCCCTTTCTCAATAAACATAGTTTCTTTAAACATCCCACTAACAATTTTCTCCCCATAGATATTTGGAATATGAGGACTCTGCACAGAGCTTTTTCTCTTGATGTCCTCACACAAGAATTCCACCGTTTAATTTAGATATTCTCGGCTTGCAAGAAACCAGATGGACAGATAAAGGTCATATTCTTAAAAATAATCTTAAATTTCTCTTTACACGGAGGAAGGACGGAAAGCATCACCAAGATTTGGGTCTGTTTCTCAGCAGACACGCTAGTGATGCTCTTCTTGGATATGAGTGCATTAATGAAAGGTTTCTTACAGCAAAATTTCCGATAAGCATTAAAGACTTGAATGTTATCTGCTGTTATGCCTCCACTCAGGTTGCCGATGACGATGAGAAAGGTCAGGTTTTATGGGTCAGGATATCTTAATTCTGTCAAGAAAGGAGATATTACCCTCGTTCAAGATGACTTCACTGCCAAAGCTGGTACTGACTCTGATCTTTGGGTTGGAGTGGTAGGCCTTTTTGGTATTGGTAGCTGCAATAGCAATGGGCAACGTCTCCATCAAGTAAGTAAATTTAATGATTTGAAAATAAGTAATACTTATTATAAACACTAAGACATACATAAGTACACATGGATTTCACAACATGGGCTGCATAAGAATATGATTGATTATATATTAATTAACAGCAAATAGGCTAGTTCTGTTAGGAATATCAGGTTACACAGGGGAGCTGAAATTGAATCTAACCGTTACCTTCTTAAAAGTGTCTTGCAACTTAAACTTAAAAAGTGTTGTGCTAGAGTTAAAAAATTTACCTTTAATACTGAAGCTCCGAAAGACCCAGTTATAGCTAAAGCTTACCATGATAGGTTACTTAGTCATTATGACAGTCATGGTTTGCTTACTACTGAAGTTGAGGAAGAATGGGGCCATTTTAAACAGGCTTTTTTGGAAACTAACAGTACTCTTTTAGGGAAAAAGGAGCAGAGGAGACAGAATTATTTAAGTGATAAGGCACTTGAGCTTATCTCTGAAAGAAGGAAATGCAGGAATGTCCTTAATCAGTACCCTACTAGTCCTAATCGAAAGAATTACAGAGAACTTAATAAATGCGTAAATTATCAGTTAGTTACTGATAAGAATCTTTGGCTTGATGGCTTGGCTGACAAAGCTGAGGAAGCAGTTAGGCAGCACAACAGCAGAGAGCTGTACCAGATAGTTAATGTTTTATGCGGTAGAAAACGATCAGGCATACATGGATTGAAGGATAAGCTAGGTAAGGTTATAGAAGATGAGGATTCTGTCACGGCTAGGTGGGCTGAGCATTTCAGCGATGTTCTATACAATAAGGTTAGTTCTACTCCCATTGTTTGCAATGATGATAGAAGCATCACTGGCTTTAATGTTGGCCCTATAAGAAGATATTACCCTCGTTCTGAAGTTATTTTGGCTATTTCTAAACTTAAACTTAATAAATCCCCAGGTGTAGATGAAATTACTACTGAAATGTTACTGACTGAAATGTTACTACTGAAATTATGGCTGGGAATGTTTCGGTTACCACTTTGATGACTGAAATTCAGAATATTTTTTATGATAAAGGCATGGTTCCTAAGGATTTTACCAGAGTTATTATTGTCCCTATTTTCAAAAAAGCTGATCGCAGTTCTTTTGATAACTATAGGGGTTTCAGCCTACTCTCTGTTCCAGGTAAAGTTCTTTCCATGATTGTGCTTAATCGAATTAAAAATCTGGTTGACAGGCAATTGCGTGATCAATGTGGATTCAGATGTGATAGGAAATGTGTGGATCAAATATTTTTACTTAGGCAGATTCTTGAGAAATGTTTACAATTTCACAAACCTTTGTTGATTTCCAAAATTCTTTCTATTCTGTTGATTGTCAAAATTTGTGGTTGATTGTGAGATCGTATGACACACCGGACATGTTAGTTAACATAATGAAAGCTCTCTACAATAACACTGAGTCATGTGTGAGAATTGGTAAGGCTTGTAGCAATTGGTTTAGCATTGCTTCTGGTGTTCGACAGGAAACTTGATGCATTGGATTCCAGATGCTTATGCAGTATCTTGGGCATTAGGTAGTTCAACTTTGCAACTAATGATGAGGTTAGGCAAAGAAGTTATCAACCTCCTTTAAGCAGCATATTGTGCAGAGAAAGACTCCGTTAGTTTGGTCATGTTGCTCGAAAGTATAATTATAGATTAGCGAATAGGATTAGCGAATAGGGTTATGAACAGTGTTCCTGAAGACCTCAGAAAGAGGGGGAGACCTAAAATGCGTGGGCAGACAATGTGCAACAGGACTTTGTTAGAATTGGTGTGCAGTGGCGAGATGAGACCATGACTGTTTGAGGATGATGATGAAATTTTTAAAACATTTCAATTTAACTATAATTTAAATAGAATCTACCCATAAAACAATATAATTTATTTATTGTGATTATATTAAATATTTATAAATATTTTTTAAAAAAATAAAAATTTAATTAGAACATCTATATACTCGAAACATGAATCTGCTTTCCACTGTCTAGATCTGGTATGATATAGGATACTTTGGTACGTTTCGAATGTCTTCTCAGTTCAAAATGTGAGGAAATGAAGGCACTTGAGTTTTGATTCTACTTGTCCATTATGGGCCTTCTCCTCACCTGGTGCTGGATAACTGTTCAACACATACCATACAATTCAATAACCTACTCGAAGACGATGCTTTTCATTCATTGATGCCGTGAAAGAGCAACTCACAAAACTGTCTCAGATGATAGGGCAACAGGCTCGTAATCTGTAGTTCCCAGGTTCGAATCTCAGCTATGACAGCATCCGGTTGTTTTGCCTCTGAGAAGCGAGTTTTTGCAGACATTGGGATAAATGGCTAGGTCATAAGAACCCGGAGGGCTCAGAAGAGGTTGGGTTAGGGTTACGCACTGGACAGATATTGGGATACAGATGCTATCCTCCCGTCAAGGCCATTTAGCGTGTTCTTTAACGCACACAGGATATTGCTTTTCCGCACACTGGCCCTCAACTTTATGTCACACATGATGGACAGCGGTCTTTCCAAGCGTATCGGTGTCTCCTACTCACCGAAATCAGGGCGGGGAGTTTTGTGGACACCTTCAAAGACGGTGTCACTTTTAAGGAGGTATATATTTCAATTCTTTGGAAAATATTTCAATAAACCCAATAAGCAAACAGATGGAAAAATGACAAATTGGAAGTAATGAAAGCCTACACCCCCCACAACCGTAATCCGCAGAATCTCTCTCTTCTCTATAAGATATCTAATATCATTGAACTATTTGTGCGACCATTGATAATAATGTTCCATAACTCTTTTAAATACTGAAAGAATATCGTTGAAAATAGATACTGAAATCCATTTCATTATGATCTTCAGTCACATTTTCCATTAAATGGATATTTTAGAAGTTATAAAGCTTTGAAGAGTTAGATTTCCATTGTCCTAACATGGAAATTCTCTGATGTTTTGGGAGGCCAATGTAGGTTTTTATTTTTTTTAATATTATTATTATAGACACTGAGATATCAAGAAACTATTAAACGTTTTCACATCAAAGAGCATCTTACTCAGTCAGAGACCAGATTGTATGACCACGGAATCAGAAAGTTTACAGCGACAAACTTTATGGACTTAAACATTAAAAAATAATTATTTACACCTCTGTGGTGAAGTGGTGTAGGTGAGATATTATTGCAGGTGTTTAGATTAAAAATCCGGATTATTAAATGTGCGTAAGTGATCTACTGCTAATCGCTAAAAATTTCATTTCTCACAATGTATCTAATTCGCAACTTTTTTTTGCCTCGGAACAGAAAAGCATAATGGCTATATAAGTTGCATCATCACAATTTTCAAAAAAATATAATTTGATCAGGATTATAATGGAACAACATCTTCACTGACTTTCAATTGTTTGTTCGTGAGAGGTGAACTCGAGGTCAGTTAACAGCTCTTATATCACTACAAATCGGTGAGTTGGGTTGCTTTACCTCGAGCGGCAGTTTTATGCACACAACGGGATAGACTTGTCTGGACAGTTTTTAGAAGGCAACCAGTAGTCACCCGTCAAAGACATGCAGCATGATTTTTTAACGGGCACAGGCAGACTAGTTAAGCCACTGCTCCGTATGACGTTAATGTCGCGTTTAACTAGAGCAGGGTGGCGGTTTCGCGGTGGCAGTTCTCAAAGGTGATCAAGATGGGACTCGAAACTGAGAACTACAGCTTAGGAGCTTCGACTGAGTCAACCTCGCCCCTGCAATTCGGTTGACTTCTTTATTAATTTTCATTGCATGTATCATGAGATATTCCGAAACTTTTAAGTACCCAAAGCATATCCTCCCCCCGCTGAGTTCAGCAGGACTTTGTGGCAATGTGTGCCGGTAGGTTTTAGTAGTTATGTTGAGTTGTTTCACCTCTGGCATCTGACCCTTTTTCCACACAATGAGCTAAAAGGCCAGGTCACAAGGACTCCGAGGGCTCAGAAATAGTTGTGGAGAGGACGACAGAACAGCTGGGCTTAACGTCCCATGGATAGAGCTCAACGTTCCATTAGCGTCATACGGAGCAGTGGCTTAACGTCCCATCCGACGGACGGTAGCCTTTCCCAAGCCCAACAGTGTCTTCAACTGACCATGGGCAGGGCGGGATGTTTTGCGGAGATATATCACAACGTTGGCATAGCTGGGATTCGAACCTGGGAACTGAAGATTACGAGTCTGGCGCACTACCGACTAAAGCCACCCCAGCACCCATTTTTAGCGGTGAATTGTTGAGTGAAAAACATTCGGAAAATAGATATTTAAGATAACCACTATTCGGATAATGGACATTTCGGATAACTGCTATTCGTAAATCGTAGATCGTATAATCATATTCGATGTACCGGGTAATAATTTTACCCCTAACCATCTCCATCATAAAGATATGCCTATTTGGCATGAGTAAGAACAAAATATATGAGTAAACCACCCTGAGGTGGGCCCCTAAGGGCAAACATAAAAAAGGCTAAAAATAGCAGTAAAATTGTATAAGAAACCTAAAACGGGTAGGCCTCGTCAGAGAACGCTACCGTTTTAGGCTCTTGTACTTGTTCAAAACAGTATGATCGTAAAGAATCAGAGAAGAAATAATCTCATTGGGATTATTGCTTACAGCCTCAAAAAATCTTTTTGAGGTGCGTTTTATATGTGTATATATATGGCCGATGCCCAGGTCTTTATGAAGTTGTCTGTTAGTGACAAACCAGGGGGCATTGACCGCAGTTCTCAAAATCTTATTCTGTAAGACCTGAATCTTACGAATATTGGTGGGTGTAGTATTCGTCCATATGGATGAAGCATATGTAGAGAATCACCGGTCTGACGATCATATCATAGAGTAAAAGCTTATGATCAATCATTAAAACGGAATTTCTCCTATGAAAACTGCTGTTAGAATAATCAATATTTCTTATAATGATGATAAGTTATTAAATTTCTGTAACGATTCAGATGATAAGGTTTTCTAACAGTGACTGGATAATTGATATTTCGAACAGTCGGTGTTCATATAAATAAATCCCCTCGCAAGCAGCTGCTTGCCACAGAGATGTGACAGGAGGCTGTCACCTTATTCGCTACAGAGAAGATCTGCGAGGAACGCTACACCGCAGCAGAAAGACAACACAATCATCCATTCTTTATCCGGGACTCGACCCCAGGTTCCTTCTATCAAGAGAAAATCGCGCTAATCACTCGGCCACGTGACGGATGTTCATATAACGATATTTAAATAAAATTTTCGGGTAGCCAGTGTTTTGATAGCGATTTTCGAACAGTGTTCGGGTAATTGGTATTCCGGATAGCTGGTATTCGCATAATAGATGTTTCGGAAAGCCAGTAGGTGGATAATTCATATGTTACATGACCGCTGTTCGAATAATTGATATTTCAAACTGTCAGTGTATATATATATAAAAACTATTTGCAGCTTCTTTCCGGCTAATCGAAATTTTGAACAATTAATGGGTTTTTTCACTTTAAATACTCATTCAGGACATCTATCATACTAGTCATTTCCTTTCCTAAAAAATTCATCGAAGTAGATGCCAATTTTTCGGTAAATAAAGCCAATTAATCATTCTTCACATAAATGAAGAAGGAAACATTTCTGTGATTAAAACAGTTTTTTTTTAGTTTACAAAATAAATCAGAAGCGCACAACACCCTATCCAATCTCTTATTATTCAGCAAATCAACTAACTGTATAAAACAAAAAAAGAAGGATAAAAGAGTCGATGAAGGGTGAATTCAATGAGAAGTAATCGACACAGAAATAGAAGCAGAAACTAAAAAAAGAAAGAGATGAGGAGAAAAATAGAACTAATGCCCATTCACAGAGAAGAATGTTAACTGAGGTAGAAACAGAAGGATTGCAAATGACATGAAGTAAAAAATATAACCATAATGATAACAGTAGCATCTGGCGAATCTGGGATGCTTATTTGAAAAGAAGGCGAAGTTTTTTCTTTTTGCACTTTCTGACAATGGAATTTCAAACTACTGGATGTTTGAGGAAATGTAAATACTAATGAAATGGGTTGGGCTAGCTACGCAGTTGGTAGGACACAGATGATAGTCTCTGGGCAAGGCCATTCAATGTGTTCCTTAAGGTGCATAATGTATGGGTCTCCCGGACACGAAGCCACGGCTTAAAGTCCCATCCGATGGACGGCGGTCTTTCCAAGCCCATCGGTGTACGCTACTCACCGTGGGCAGGACGGAAAGTTTTGAGGAGATAAATCTTTGACTTTAAGATTAGCAGTGAAATGGAAATCCGGCGCTCTGTCGTAATATCAAAGGGAATATTTAAGTTGAAATCTAAATATTTTGAATTAATGAATCTGGCAAAATATTACACTTGTGAATTCATAGAGTCTGATTTGTTGCAAAAGTGTCTGAGTTGTTAACAGTAATAGCATAACAATCATAATCATTGGATTGTCGTAGATCGTGAATTTAGTCTTGATGTGTCCGTAACCATCACCATGTCATGTATAGGACTTGAAGGCTTGGGTTGGGTTGTTTTACCTCTGAGTGGCATCTCTTTGAACATAATGGGGGTAAAGACTCTGAGGACTCAGAAAAGGTTGTGGGACGGGAAACTCACTGAATAGTCTGTTAACGAAGGAGATGGAAGCCTATCGTCAAGGCCATATTGCTGTTGTGCTTTACGTGCATATGGTATGGCTGTCCCGCACACGGGACCATAGCTTTAAGTCCCATCCGACCGACGACGGCCTTTCCAACCCCATCGATGTCCCATTCTGCCCGAGGGGAAGGCGTTGCAGGCATAAGCAAAATTAACATAGACCTTAAACCCCCAAAAAATTGGGCCCCAAACGGCTAAATAAGTAAGTAATCAGACACAGCACAAGAGATCTAATTCGCAAATATTTCCTCAGACAGAATATTGGCTTTACGTCTTGTATTTGTTAGGAACCTCATGGTTAGAATTCAGGAGAGTTGAAATGATCTCATATGGATTATTTGAAACTGTCTCAAAAAATGTTTTCGAGCAACATTGAATATAAGGGACCTATGATCAATGCCACGATCCCTATAAATTAGACGGTTAGAAACTAACACTGGGGTTATTTGTCTGATTGCAGACTGGTAAAATAAAAGTTTGTGATCATTTATGAGAAATGAATTTATCCCTGTAAGAGGGTGAAGTTGCAATCTTGCAGCATTTGCTTTAGAGATCATCTTACCTGTATCACACTTTACCTTATGATGCAGGGTAATCTCAAGGTCTTAACCGTTTTCTGCCAGTTTATTGGTTTATCCAAAAAATAAATTGATTTTGGAAAATTTGATGGACTTTGAAGTGTAAAATATGGCCCCAGTTTTTTCAGTATTGATTTTGATTTTACATTTATCACACCTCATTTCTACTTCAACATGCTTTTTTGCAGTCTATCAATAGTAAAAGAGAGGCCTAGGGAGGATAAAATAAGGGCAAAACCATCAGGATAAATCAGAAGGTTAGGATATAATAAAGTTAAAGGGGAAAATAATAGGGCCTAGGAGAGGGGTTTATGGTACTCCTGCGGCAATGTCTATTTAGGTGAAAATATATCTTTTACCTGAACGGTTCTTTTTGACATATAAGGCAGAATCACTCTTGTGAGACCACTAGAGTCCACCTCTTAACCCTTTCACGACTAAGAGAAACATTTTTCCCATTTTAAAATTGGTGATTGTCGTATTTAATTATAACCTTATCTGCATTTTTTATACAGAATGTAAAAATAGAACGTATGCCGAACGCAATTACGTAAACGGGAACGTTTAGTCCATGTCCATCTTTGCAATAATGTTGCATCTGTGCAATGTCCATCTTTGCTTCACAACCAAAAGAAATTGCTTCGCAGAATATCATAATTAGCACATCATTTTATATAGTAATTTTATTTCATAATTTTGTATTATTTTAGTTAACATTTTGTTCTAATAAACCAATAAATAAAAGTCATTGCATAATAAGCCTAACTATAATTTGTGTTACCTTTATAGGCCATTGGGAAAAATATTTCCCATAAAATTCCAAAAAAACTACACATTGTTATGTATTTTTCTTATGATTTTTAGTTATTTTACATCTAAACAAACTAAAATAAACAGTTACATACTAATATTTACTCTTAGAAACCTTATGGTCCTGAAAAGGTTAAGGAGTATCTATATAAGATTCAAACAGCAAACATATGCCTCGGTCGGCTACAAATATCTTGGAAAGCTTAAAAGAAACATTTTTCGTAATAAATAACAATGTGGCTCATGTTTCCTTTCCAGCTTGCAGCCAGCAAACATATGCCTCGGTCGGCTACAAATATCTTGGAAAGCTTAAAAGAAACATTTTTCGTAATAAATAACAATGTGGCTCATGTTTCCTTTCCAGCTTGCAGCCGAGGCAGGCGCCTCCGTGGGCTCGTATTTAATTATAAATGCATTTGTAATACTTCTAACGTATTGCAAATATCTTGGAACGTTTAAAAAACAAACCTAAGAAGCAATCAAATTATTCAGCTGGGCACAGTGACAGGTGTCCCCTTTTGACTCTACCTTGTTACGGCAAATCTTTAAAATAAATGTCAATATAGCACTTACGATAATTTTTAATAAATACATATCCCACATATGAAAACCTTTTGACCAGATATTTCGTTTTAATAGAATACTAATGTAAAACACCATAAGTTGATATTTTTGTCCTCAATAATTCGACTGAATTAAATCCAACATTTTGTTTATAAATATTCTCTATTTTCTAAAGAAACTGTATTAAATATTTTGCATAATTAATTTTTCATTACAATCTTTCGAATAATAAATCCTATAATCAAATAGTTGACAAGAATCCCATTTATATTGAGTGGGAAAAATAACCAAAAAAATATAATCTTATTAAAATGATTTTGTAACTTTTTGTTATGAGTTTGGAGATAATGAGAAATTACTTTCTTGTTACAGTTCGGTTTTCTGTCAAATAGGATTTCAATAACGAACAACATTTAACAGCATAAAAATCTTTTAATAGCAACATTTGTAACTTTATAATAAAACATAATAATATTTACATTCATTAACATCATTGCAATATTATCATTTCCTTTATCATATTTTTCATATCACATTTTTATCGCATGATCTATCTGTATATCATATTTGGCGATTCCATTCATCACCAAATGCATATTATCTTTACTACCATCCTCTTCCTCCACCATATCCGCCGCCAAATCCTCCCTTTCCACCTCCATGTCCTCCACCGCCACCGTGTCCACCTCCATAACCTCCTCCATGGCCGCCTCCAACTCCACCACCGTGTCCGCCTTCATGGCCACCTCCAGCTCCACCAGCTCCTTGAGAGACTTGAACTTTCACGTGCTCAACTACCGGAATGTGCTTCACGACAGGAACCTTTTTCACAACTGGGATGGTAATGACATGTCCTCCGCCACCGCCATGTCCACCACCACCATATCCGCCACCGTGACCACCACCGCCATATCCACCACTGTGCCCACTGTCATAACCATCTAATTTTCCGCCGCCATACCCGCCACCATGTCCACCTCCACCGCCACCATGTCCACCTCCACCGCCACCATGTCCACCTCCACCGCCACCATGTCCACCTCCTCCACCACCACCGCCATGTCCACCACCTCCTCCTGAACCGTATCCACTTCCAGAACCAGATCCGTATCCACTACCATCACCTAATCCGTAACCGCTACCACCGCCTGATCCATGGCCGATTCCTCCTCCTGAACCGTATCCACCACCTCCTCCACTTCCGTATCCTCCTCCACCGCCGTGACCTCCTCCTGCTCCTCCATCACCGTGACCTCCTCCACTTCCGCCGTGTCCTCCTCCTCCGTATCCACCTCCAATGAAACCTCCTCTAGCAACGCTCAGAAGGATTAATGCGCTGCACACAATCAGCTATAAGAGAAAAAAATTCTATATAAAATTTAGGCTCGTAAATAAAACTAATTTGTTACTGAAAATATCTGGTAAAAGGAAAAAAAATACATTTATTTGACATGTATATAATACTGTGAAAAAATAATAGGTTTTGTGTGTGAGCCTTTTTAATCATTTTAACACAACACAGTCATAACAATTTCTATAAAATTCGAAATAATTTTTAAGTTACTGTTAAAAGTGCGATATTTGTAACGACAAAACTTTAGTTACAGAGCAATGATACATTCTAAGTGTGATATAAAAGCAAAAAAAAAATCCAAACACGAGCTGCTACTGTTCACAGATATACAAAATTCGCTAATTATGACGCAATAATTGAATTTTCGCTAATATATTTTTAAGAAATTACACTGAATAATAGATCTTTAATTACCACCGAAACTGAAGATGGATTTACTCAGCTAATGTTATGTTTCCTAATATCATGTCTGTCTAATATTATATTTCGTCAGGTTGTATTGTTTGACCTTTCTGTGGAATATTTGTGCACACAATGGGCAACATGACCAGATCACAAGAACCCCAAGGCTTCATTGTTGGGCACGGAAGGGGACTCATTCGTCAGACATTAGGAAATAAACGAAATCAGGGGATGGAACGAAGGGACTATGGTTGGGGGGAGGGGGGGGAGAGAGCTAAAGATTTCCAACTCGGAAATCAAATTTTGCCAAATGAGAAAATAAGGACTTAGCATAAATTTAATTATATCTCTATTAGGGATGTACCCAGGTTTCAGTGTTCCAAAGGTGGGGGGTGGGATGCTTTCGAAGGGTCTTTTCCAAGGGTTTGCTCTGGATGGGAGCCTCCCGCCAAGCTATTCACCGTATTCTTCAGCTTTCACAGAGTTCGGCTCTCCTTCACAGAGAGTCAGGGCTTAAGTTTCCATCTGATGGAACAACGGCTCTACAAAGCCAATCGGTGTCCCCTTCTTCACTGATAGCAAGGTGGGAATTGGAAAAGAACTCGGAAATCCTGAATTGTCTCTTTGGGGCTCTTGTCCTTTGGACGAGTTGTCCCATTGGACGAATTAACCCTATATGAATCATATTGTTCTTTGGACGAGTTGTCCCATTGGACGAATTAAACCTATATAAATCACATTGTTCTTTGGACGAGTTGTCCCATTGGACGAATTAATCCTATATAAATCACATTGTTCTTTGGACGAGTTGTCCCATTGGGTGAATTAACCCTATATGAATCATATTGTTCTTTGGACGAGTTGTCCCATTGGACGAATTAACCCTATATAAATCACATTGTTCTTTGGACAAGTTGTCCCATTGTGCGAATTAACCCTATATAAATCACATTGTTCTTTAGACGAGTTGTCCCATTGGACGAATTAACCCTATATAAATCACATTGTTCTTTAGACGAGTTGTCCCATTGGACGAATTAACCCTATATAAATCACATTGTTCTTTGGACGAGTTGTCCCATTGGGTGAATTAACCCTTATAAATCATATTGTTCGTTGGACGAGTTGTCCTATTGACGAATCGTCTCTTTGGAGCTATTGTTTTTTGGACGACTTGTCCCATTAGACGAATCGTATCTTTGGACCTATTGTCCTTTAAATGAATCGTTCCGTTAGACGAATTTCCATCGGACCAATCGTTATTTGACAGTTGGCATTGGACGACAGTTGTTCTACTGGTCCAAAAATGTCCTAACCCCACATATTATTATATCAATGGGAACCTACCTTCGAAGCTCTTGAAATTCTAAATAACTTCTTTATGGAAATATGTTAACATATATTAATGACATCAATCAAATCGATCTTAATCGCAGTTCTCTTTAATATCCTTTAAATACGTAAAAAGTTAGAAAAGTTTGAACATCAATCCCAGTCTCAAGAATTTACCTTAGAAATTAATTAAAGCTACGTAACAAGCATTATTTCAAACCGTTTATTACAAATAAGCATGTAATTTGCAATTTAGTTTACTGGTATTTAACACTATTAATCTGTTTTAAGTAACAGGATTCAGATCGGTGTAGAGAAAAAAAAATGTCTTGATCAGGGTGGATCCTGAAGTGTTAAATACTCAGTAAAATCGATCACGACTGTGAATTCATTTGTCATTTTTTCGTAAAAAACTCAGTAGTAAAGTTTCACAGATGTGCTGTAGACATCGAACTCATGAAATAGTAAGCTGAAAAAAGTTGGTTTAGTTGTGAGTGGGATTCGAACCCACGTCTCCTAGTAACATGCCAGCTGTGCTAAGCACTACACCTACATGGCATATTACTACGAATCGTGGGTTGGAATCAGGGACGTAGCAAAGGATTATGGTTGGAGGGGGAAGAAATCGATAATTTTTCAACTCGAAAATCAAATTTTGCCAACTGAGAAAATAATGTCTCTGTCTGGTTCGTACCTAAATTTTCGCTTCGTAGAAGAGGGGCAATTTTCAGGGTTGAGGCAATTTTCACAACTCTCCTGCATTTGACTCCCAATTTTCCCAACTAACCATAATTTCACAGAAATAATCCCCATATTTGCATCTCGTCTGAATTGTAGTATGTCAGTGTGAATTTTTCCAACTCTCCTTGATTTGGCAAATTCTCCTTAATTTCACAAAGTCAATCCCAATCTTTACCTCTCTCCTGAATTTGCCAAGTGACTAAAAAAATTTTCAAACTCCCCAAAATTTTGCCCTTGGTCGTTTTCTCGATTTTGTCAACGCTCCTTAATTTCACAAAAACAATCCCAATTTTCACAACTCGCCCGTATTTTACCAAGTGGATTGGAATTTTGCCAACTGTCCTAGATTTTTCCAAGTTTCCTCGATTTTGCCAACTCGCCAGAATTTTAAATAAAAAAAAAATAAAAAAAACCTTCAAGCAGCTGCTTGCCACAGAGGTCAGACAGGTGTCAGTTTATATGCCATAGTAGAAGGTCTGAGAGGATGGCAGGCCATCAGCAGAAAAAGGACACAAACAGCCATGCCTTACCCGGGGCTCGAACCCTTAGATCAGGTCCCTTAGATCAGTAGCCAAGTGCGCTAACCACTCGGCCATTACAGAAAAAAAATCCCAATTTTACATCACACATGATTTTGGAAAAGCCACTCTCAATTTTCCCAACTCCCCCAAGATTTTCCAACTCACCTAGATATTGCGAAGTTGCCTCGATTTTGCCAACACGCCATAATTTTACAGAAAAAAAGTTTGCAATTTTTACACCTCACCTGAATTTTGCTAACTCTCTAAGTTTTGCAAACTCTCCTAGATTTTTCTAACTCGCCATAATTTTACAGAAAAAAAATCCCAACTTTTACATCTCACCTGAATTTTTCCAACTCCCCACGATTTTGCCAAGTCACTCCGAATTTTGCCAACTGCCCAAGATTTTGCCAACTTATCTGCGTTTTACTAAATGGTTTCGAATTTTTCCAACTGCTCTAGATATTGCCGTCTCTCCATTTTCCAAACTGCCCTAAATTTGCGACGTTGCCTCGATTTTGACAACTTCCCTTAATTCTACAAAAAAAAAAGATTACAAATTTTCGCAACTCACCTAGATTTTACGAAAATCGCTTCGAATTTTGCCAACTCAGAGTTACTTTGGGGGGGAGGCTCCCCCCATACCCCCATGGCTACGCCCCTGTTTGGAATCCCACTCATGGCAAAAAAAAATTTTTAGCTTACTAAACTAAACTTATTTTAGAAGTTGTGGAACTTCAAAGTTAGGTTCCGATTGATACACCATGGATCTGTAATTAACTTTTGGACACCAGTGTAATTAGCTTCAGAAATATAAAGTTAAAATTTACCGACAACTCAATATGAATAAATTATAGGCAAATAATTTTCAAATTTGGAAAAACGTTAAGTGTATAGAAATGTCATTTTAACAGGTTAGGATACAAATGTATTGCTGGGTTCCTTTACCTCTGTGCAGAATCGGATCTAGAAGAGAATGAAGGGTTCAAGAGACTGGATTTCCATTGCAGTGCAACATTTTCCCCTTCGTTTTAGCGGTTTTCAAAAAATCTTGAATAATGCCTGAAATATATGCAATTTTCCGTGACTGAGTGCTATTGATCAAGGTTCGAGACTGCCCTTTTCTGCTGAGGTCTCCCGATCCTCACAGACCTACTATGTCATATAAACTGACAGACTGCTGTCAGACCTCTGTGGCAAGCAATTGCTTCAGGGATTATTTATTTATTAAGCATATTGACCCTCGTTATCCTTACTAGAATTCTCAGTAGAGTCACGGCCTCCTTGCTGTCCCCCTGGATCCGGGGCCTGCTTTATATAAGACTTTTGTATGTGCAATGGGTTCAATGGTCAGGTCACAACAGGTAGCAAAAGAGCGGATCCACTGAATAGCTGTTAAGAGACAGATAGAAGTGTTACATCAAGACCATTCAGTGTGTTCTTTAGCGTGCTCAGGGTATGACTCTCTTGCACATGGTGCCGCTGTTTAACTTTCCATCCAACGGAACGTGCCCTCGATGCGAAAGCGGACACCTTCGGACTTGGTAAAAGTTGCTGTCCGTCAAATAGGACGTAAAAGCTGTGTCACCGTGTTCGGGTGATCTATACCTGTGCACGTTAAAGAACATGCTAAATGGTCCTGATGGGAAGCTACCATCTATCTCCTAACAGCTCTCTATGGATCCACTTATCCTAATGGATTTTCTTAGCCCCTAGGGTCCTTGTGACTTGGCCATTTAGCCCATGATATGCTACAAAGTGCCACTCATAGACAAGGTAGTCCAACTGCAATTTTATCAGAAATTCATGGATTTCAATTAATACTAGATTGAAATAATTTTAAAACCAGTTTAATTTTAGTAATTTTTAGCACTGGCATTAGTAACTAATAACTGGAGAGACTATAGTTAGACTATGAATCTGCGCAGTTGATGTTGGGACAATTCTTTAGATCATAATCAGTGATCTATCAATTACCTGTCATTCAACGTATGATCTAAGGAAACTATCAAAGCTTAAATTATGCAGTCTCTAAGTCTCTCAACAGTCCCCGAATTTCGCCACTTACGTTATTCCACTAGTTTCCACCATCTTTGAACATCGAAATCATTCAATATTCTCTAAAGCATTGTCTTAAATGGAGAACTGTACTTACCACAGGCTTCATTGTTAAATCTGTGTTCACTACCGTTAGTAGGAAACAAACCAAGAGAAGAGAAAGAGAAGTTGTTGTATTTTAGTTCTTTGGATCGCTTGTACTCCTTTTTATACCCAAAATTTCGCAAGAGAATGTTCATCCGTCTGTATCCAATCATCTTCCCTTTTGTCTGTCCACCCGTTTGTTCAATCGTGCGTGTATCAGTTCCCTCTCCCCACCTAACACCTCATAGCCCTACGGCGTTAAAATACTTCGAAAAGTAAAAAGACAGATGGAGAAAGCAATCCGGAAAACCCCGCCTAACAGACACGTGTGTAAGTGAAAGTGCAGCACAAAAGTTTGCTTTTTTTTCTCGAATTACATCGGCACGTTGGGTGTGGGTATTGTCTAAACTGCTTAGGGAAGATCATAATTAAAGCTCCATGTGACATCGCAGAGATATGCGTAGAGCCTGGCGCTTTCATCCCTGAAAGAGTCTTATCCCTACAAGTGTTCTTCTTCGTTTAAATTTTGACTTACTTTTGCTAGAAATAGGTTCTGCTTGCTTAGCCTTAGTAGTTAGTAGATACAGATATAGATTTTTAGACGTGGTTCTGTAATTTTTCGGGCCATTGTTTCGAGAGCTGTGATATGAATATCAATGATTTTTTATGTCATTTCTCTTTATTTTTTCTGTAAATGAGAACGCACTAATTGAAAGTTAGTCCACTGTCTAATACATCTGCTTCGAAGTAACTTATAATTACATTATGTACAATACCTAGTTAAAAATATTTCCATTAGCCAGGATTAGATCGTAGCTTAAGTTCCCTGTTTTCTAAAAACCTGTATATTATATAAAATATTAATTTAATAATGTTAAATTAATATGTAATTTCATAATTAAAACCTGTAAAATAATATAATATTAATTTTTTAAAATTAGTTTTAAGAATAAAATTTAATTTTTGATAATTAGTATTACTAAAATGCAAAACAATGCTTGAAATGGGACAATTAGACATAAAAAAAATTTGTAAACTTTACAATTAAACTTAAGTCGAACTGAAAACATAGTGGAATACTTTTCTTTTTAAAGAATATAATTTTTATTCATAAGAGTAAAGAATACAAATACATTTACAATTTGTCCCGCAAAGCTAAATAGCTTATCTGCAGGAAAAGGAATAAATTATATTAACATAAGTCATTCAGCCACAAAAATGGTGTACATCAAATAAATCCACAAAACACAACATAAAAAATCAGCTACCTAGAAAAAACCAAATACTTTTATAATTCCATTTTAAGTCTTCTAAAAGAATCTATATTTAGTAATTCTTTTGGAATAGCATTAAATATAAGTGGTACTTGATATTCGGAGGTATGTTTCCCGTAATTATTTCGAAAATTTGGCAATTTGTAATAACCTTGGTTTTGAAGTCTTGTATTTTTGCTATGTTAAATTTTTAGTTTGTAAGTTTCGTCAAAAAAATTTTTAATTATTATATTATATTTATATAAATTGCTGTAGGATAAAAGATTTAAAAATTTTAATCTATCGGTGGAAATTTTATACATTTTTTGCAAATGAAACGGAATAATATTTTTAGCTATTATAGACTGCAGTTTTTCTGTTTTATTTATGTTAGTTAAGTTAGTTGTTCCATGCACGATTGTTCCATAATTTAAAATAGATTCGCATATTGTTTTATAAAATATTACACAGGTTTCCATATTTAATACGTATTTCAATTTTTGAATTTTTATCGCTGATATTCTCAAGCTTTCACATATGTGGGATATATGGGCATTCCACCTAAAATATTCATCAAAAATGATTCCTAAGTAATTTATTTTATTTACTTGCTCAACAAGTGGGCAACTACATAATGATTCATAATTTGAAGCATCCTTTTTTCTGCAATTTATTTTATGAGTTTTGATAAAGAGGTTTTGATGAATATGAAATCCTGGTGAATGAATAATCATCAGTTTTGTTTTTTTCTCATTTAAATAGATTTTATTACGATTTAACCATCTAATAATATTATTGTAATCTGTTTGAACCTCTGAAATGCTATCATTTAAATATTTCTGACTGTTTATTAAAACAATGCCGTCAGCATATAGATAAATAGCACTATTTACTTTTGTATTGAACAAATCATTTATGTATTATACCAAATTAGTTATATGCAGAATAACGTTCAGTAGACTTTAGAATTATACAGGTAGTACAATCTTCAATAAGTTTTAGAATCAGAATTAGGTTGAATAATCTTCAGTAAACTCGACAATTAGGGATGGGAGTGATGCAATTTAAAACTTAGCTCTAAAGGCAATTTTTAAATGTAATGAAATTTGAAGAATTTTGTTCTACTTGCTGAATTCTCTTCTGCGATCCTCCTTCCTCTTTTGCTAAAAATTTCAATTTTTTTGATCAATGGATTTAGAGAAATGGAAGCAGAAAAATCAAAAATCGCGAAAACTTGAAATTTTCGCAATCAGGCTTGGACAAGCAATATGAATCTAAATAAACTACGGTGCTTTCCATAAATTAAGGAAAAATGCTATGTTATGTCAATGGAAAGCCAATGTCGAAGCTGTATGACTTCTAAAATAAGTTGCTTTTTCATAAATTTGATACCAAATAAAAAAAAGAAGAAATATATCAATATCTTGATCTTCAACATTATTCGTTCCGTATTTAACCCTTTCAGGACCATAAGATTTCTAAGAGTAAATATTAGTATGTAACTGTTTATTTTAGTTTGTTTAGACGTAAAATAAATAAAAATCATAAGAAAAATACATAACAATATGTAGTTTTTTCGGAATTTTATGGGAAATATTTTTCCCAATGGACTATAAAGGTAACACAAATTGTAGTTAGGCTTATTATGCAATGTCTTTTATTTATTGGTTTATTAGAACAAAATGTTAACTAAAACAATACAAAATTATGAAATAAAATTACTATACAAAATGATGTGCTAATTATGATATTCTGCGAAGCAATTTCTTTTGGTAGTGAGGCAAAGATGGACATTGCACATAGTACATATATTATGCGTCCTGACAGTTCTGTTTTTGTTTTCTAAACGTTCCCGTTTACGTAATTGCGTTCGGCATACGTTCTATTTTGACATTCTGTATAAAAAATGCAGATAAGGTTAAATACGACAATAACCAATTTTTAAATGGGAAAAATGTTTCCCTTAGTCGTGAAAGGGTTAATGAGTTATGGAAGTTTGAATATTTAACAGTAACAATGCCATTCACAAAAATTGACTTCAAAAGTCAATTAAAACCTAGTAATAAGTATTGCATCAAAGTGTTCAATAAAATAAGTGCGTATTTTAGAAGTTTGTGTAACGAATTCTTTCACTCTTCCTCAGTTTTGTATAAGTTTCTTAAGAATTATATTTTCATTGTTAAATACACCTATCCCTCGATTTACACGGTACTCAGTTCACACAATTTTGGATTTGCACGGTCAAAAAATGCAACCAGTTTCGATTTACACGGTACTGACTGAGACGTACATAGAAAGAAAATCTCAGTCAGTACCGTGTAAATCGAAACTGGTTCCATTGTTTGACCGTGCAAAGCCAAAATTGTGTGAACTGAGTACCGTGTAAATCGAGGGATAGGTGTATTCAAACTTTCATAACTCATTAAATGCTGAATGAATATTGTTGAAAATTGAGATATTGATTTATTTGATTGAGATCTTTATCTGCTATCACATTTTTCAAAACAAAAACTTATTTTAGAAGCTACAGAGCTTTGACGTTACCTTCCCATTGACTTAACACAAAAGAGATTTTCCTTAATTTATGGAAACCAGTGTAGAAAAAATAAAATTATTTCATTATCCATTATTTCTCTGGACTTAATATATATTCCAGAGAAATAATGGATGATGAAATAATTTCATTCTTTCTACACTCATCATCATCATCATCATCATCCTCAAGCAGCCATGGGCTACGGAGGTCCAACCAGACCGTGCAATTTAGTTCTCCAAGCAAGTCTATCCTGAGCTACATCTACTGCATCTGGCCACTGCACACCAATTCTAACAAGGTCCTGTTTGACATTGTCTGCCCACCGCATCCTAGGTCTCCCCTTCTTTCTGAGGCCTTTAGGCACACTGTTCATAACCCTATTCGCCAATCTATAATTATTCATACGGGCAACATGGCCAAACCAACGGAGTCTCTCTCTGCACAATATGCTGCTTAAAGGAGGTTGCAAACTCCTTTTCCTAATCTCATCATTAGTTACAAAGTTGAACCACCTAATGCCCAAGATACTGCGTAAGCATCTGGAATCAAAAGCATCTAGTTTCCTGTTATCTTGTTTACAAAGTGTCCAAGTTTCACTACCATAACTAACCCTAGAAAGAACCAAACTATTATACAGTCTAATTTTAGTCTTTAGGTGTATACGCCTATTTCTCCACACTCTCCATAGATTCTTAAAAGTCCCAGCAGCAATCCCTATTCGTCTGTTAATCTCATGCCGCACATCACCATTATCTGTTACATAGCTCCCAAGATAATTAAACTGTGACACCTGCTCAAGACTGCAACCATTCAGATTAACTGAATCACAGCCTGCCTGACCAATTTTCATCACTTTAGTTTTCTCTCTGTTTATAACCAAACCTACTCTACTACCAGTCTCATCAACGGCTCGAATGAAAGAGTTCATCTCATCAACATCATTTGCCAGAAGGGCTAAATCATCAGCATAATCTAAATCAGAAATTTTCCTATCTCCAGCCCATTTAAGGCCAAAATCTTTCCCTTGAAGTGAATTTCGCATAACATAATCAATAACCAAGCTAAAGAGAAAAGGAGACAAAATGCACCCTTGTCGAACACCAGAAGTAATGCTAAACCAATTGCTACAAGCCTTACCAACTCTCACACACGACTCAGTGTTATTATAGAGAGCTTTCATAATGTTAACTAACTTGTCTGGTATACCATATGATCTCACAATCAACCACAAATTATGACGATCAACAGAGTCGAAAGCCTTTTTGAAATCAACAAAGCTAGCAACCAAAGGTTTCTGAAACTCTAAACATTTCTCAAGAATCTGCCTAAGTGAAAATATCTGATCTACACATCCCCTACCACTTCTGAATCCACATTGCTCATCACGCAATTGCCTGTCAACCAGATTCTTAATTCTATTAAGCACAATCATGGAAAGAACTTTACCTGGAACAGAGAGTAGGCTGATACCCCTATAGTTATCACAAGAACTGCGATCACCTTTTTTGAAAATAGGGATAACAATAGCTCTGGTAAAATCCTTAGGAACCATGCCTTTATCATAAAAGAGATTCAGAATTTCAGTCATCCAAGTGGTAACCGAAACATTCCCAGCTCTAAGCATTTCCGTAGTAATTTCATCTACCCCTGGGGATTTATTAAGTTTAAGTTTAGAAACAGCCAAACTAACTTCAGATTGTGTTATAGGGCCAACATTAAAGCCACCAATGCATCTATCATCATTGCAAACAATGGGAGTAGAACTAACTACATTGTTTAGAACATCACTGAAATGCTCAGCCCACCTAGCCATGACAGAATCCTCCCCTTCTATAACCTTACCTTGTTTATCCTTCAATCCTTGTATGCCTGTCCGTTTTCTACCACACAAAACATTAACTATCTGGTACAGCTCTCTGCTGTTGTGCTGTCTAACTGCTTCCTCGGCTTTGTCAGCCAAACCATCAAGCCAAAAATTTTTATCAGCAGCTAACTGATCCTTTACAAGTTTATTAAGGTCTCTGTAATGCTTTCTATTAGGACTAGTAGGGTATTGATTAAGGGCATTCCTGCAGTTCTTTCTTTCCGAAATAAGCTCAAGTGCCTTATCACTCAGATAATTTTGCCTCTTCTGCTCCTTTTTTCCTAAAAGAGTACTGTTAGTGTCCAAAAAAGCCTGTTTAAAATGATCCCATTCTTCCTCAACTTCAGTAGTAAGCAAACCATGACTGTCATAATGACTAAGTAACCTATCATGGTAAGCTTTGGCTATAACTGGATCTTTCAGAGCTTCAGTATTAAAAGTAAATTTTTTAACCCTAGCACAACACTTTTTAAGTTTAAGTTGCAACACACTTTTAACAAGGTAATGGTCAGATCCAATTTCAGCTCCCCTATATGCCCTGGTATTCCTAACAGAACTAGTCCATTTGCTGTTAATTAATATGTAATCAATCATATTCTTATGCAGCCCATCAGGTGAAACCCATGTGTACTTATGTATGTCGCGGTGTTTGTAATAAGTGTTAGTTATTCTGAATCCATTGAGTTTACTTACCTGTAGGAGACGTTGCCCATTGCTATTGCAGCTACCAATACCAAAAGGGCCTATTACTCCTCCCCAAAGGTCAGAGTCAGTACCAACTTTGGCATTGAAGTCACCAAGAACAAGGGTAATATCTCCTTTCTTGACAGAATTCAAAATATCCTGAAGTTGTTCATAAAACCTATCCTTCTCATCCTCATCGGCATCCTCAGTGGGGGCATAACAGCAGATAACATTCAAGTCTTTAACGCTTGTCTGAAATTTTGCTGTAAGAAACCTTTCATTAATGCACTCATATCCTAGAAGAGCATCACTAGCGTGTCTGCTGAGAAGCAGACCCACGCCTTGGTGATGCTTTTTGTCGTCCCTCCCTGAAAAGAGAAATTTAAGATTATTTTTAAGAATCTGACCTTTATCTGTCCATCTGGTCTCTTGCAAGCCGAGAATATCTAAATTATAACGGTGGAATTCTTGTGTGAGGACATCAAGAGAAAAAGCTCTGTGCAGAGTCCTCACATTCCAACTACCTATGGAGAGAAAATGGTTAGTGGGATGTTTAAAGAAACTATGTTTATTGAGAGAGGGAATGCCGACAATATCAAACAGCCCCCTAATCGCAGACATGGGGCAAAGACCCGTTCCCCCACTACTAAAGGCTGAAGCCATCTACACTGGAAGACTTCCTCCAATGTAGAATTTGACGATGCCAATAGAAGCAAAGAGTTCAGGTGCCTGCGATGACTTCTGCTCAGGATTATCCACCAGCTGATAAACATATCCTGTGGATCTATTCACTTGGGGCTGTCAACCCACAAACAAAAAGAAAACACAGCGGAAGATTTTCCCTCCACAGAAGCCCACCAGTGCAGCAAAATCAGGATCCATAATCAAGCTCAGAGCCATATATCTGTCCAGTCCAGTAGGTTTATATGGTCAGCACCAGGACCCTGTGTGGTTGACCACTCCTCAGCAGGGTAGAAAAAAAAGAAAAGTAGCCATAGTTGTCCAGATCAGTAGGCCACACTAATCTGGCAGCCCTCCCCTTCCGTTCACTTCCACAAGAGAGTATCTCTTTTGAAAGTTACTAACGGTCCGCACCACGAGAAGGCGGGGTTGGACATTAGGTGCTAGTCCTGGCCGGTTCTATGCATCATCACAAGGGATTGGTGCGGTTTCCATAAATTAAGAAAAATCCCAATGATAAATCAAATTATACATTTGAGTTAAAAATTCTAGATCTTAGAATTCGGACTTGAAAAACTCTTTAATTTCTTAAAGAAAAATAAGTGATTTCAAATGTGCCTTTATCAACAATATCTGAAGAAAATGCTATCTTAGGTCAAAGGTGTATTCCAGAATTTTTTTGTGTATCTCAGTTCGTACAAATCCATCCTGATATCTTCTAACGTAAGGATCAGTCTTCGACAGTTATACAGATACAACCTGACATCCTCTTATTTCAATACATCTGGTATATTTCAGTGCCCCTGGGTAATGATAAAAGGGTTGGATCGGATTATTTTACCTCTGAGCCAAGAACGGATCTAGTTAAGGGTGAGGGAGTGCAACAAGGCTATTCCCCCTTCCTCCCCGTTTGCGAATGCTAGTTGTAGGGGTAACAAGAGCAAAACCATACGAAACTTATGCAGTGGCTTCTCGTGAGTCTCTAAATAGATGGGGCCTGCGTAATACTATATACAGAGAGACCAACTACGCAGGGGCGGTGATGGTTCAGATGGTAGTGGTCCTCCGCTAACCCAATTCTGTCCTCGGTGAAAAAAGTAACATCGATTGGAATGGGGAAGATCATATACTGTATCTGTACATGTAATAACACTTCAATATATATATATATTGTGGCTTAAGCAGGCACGTACTCCAGAATTTAGTTTCAGGGTGAATAACGCTGAACGGTGTTTCAGATTGGAGAAATTAGTTTATGGGAGGATTCGAAAATTTAGCCTCTGGGGTGCGGATGAGACTTAAAAGATTTCTTGTAATATTTCGCGCTGTCAACTAAGGCGCGCGGGACAGTTTTCAGTGTATTACTTCACCAAATGCTCATTGAATGAAATAAAACAGGCAAGATGGTTTAGAGAGCAAATAGCCATGTAAATATATTACTTTTATCATTTATTCCAATTCGGAGTTCAATGTTTTAGTATATATTTTATAGAAATGTTGGGACCGGCCCCTCTGGCACCTAATAACGAGCCATCACTCAACCTAAGTATATTTCATGCATTTTTCAGAAATTTTTAACACTTCTGAAAAGGAGGGGGAAATGTTAGATATTCTATATGCAACACCAGTATCTTGCCCTCCTCCCCGTACAGTTATTTCTGGATTCAGGCCGGCTCTGAGTTGTACGTTTTTGCACATAATGGGGTAAATGTCCAGGTCACCAGGACCCGAAGGGCTCAGGGCAGATGGGAGTAAGGGGAGCCACTGGACAGCTGTTAGTAGACAGATATCCTCCCCTAAGGTACATCCAGCATGCTCTTTAAAGTGTACGAGGTGAGGCTCTCCGGCACACGGTAATACACATTAACACCCCATCGGACGGACGGCGGACTTTTCAAGCCCATCCGTCTCTTCTTTCTCATCACAGCAGGCTGTGGATTAGCGGAGATCAATCTCAACTTTGGTACGGTTGTAACTCGAACCTAAGAGCTGAAGATTATGAACCTTGCGCGCTACACACTGACTCAACCCTAACATCAACATAAAAAGCAAAATATTTTTTATACACACTGGTCTAAATGACCAGATTACAAGGAAAACAAGGCTCAGAAAGTTTGGAGAAATCGATAGCAATGAACTAGGCATTTTCAAAATATAAGTTTTAAAAGAGAGTATCAGGGTGTTTTTTAACACTGAGATAATTTTAATCTCTTAAGATTGGATTGTTTTACTTCTGAGAGCACTTTTATGTACACCTTATGAACAATTTACACACCACATAGCATAAGAACTGGATAAAGGGAACTACTGGACAACTTGTAGGAGACAGACAGAAACTTCCCATTCGGCGTATTCTTTGATGTGCACAGGTTTTCCTGCACACTGTATCATGGTTTAACACCCCATCCAATGGACGGCAACCTTTAAGAGCCAATCAGGTCTTCTTACTCAGGGAGTGGGAGTGCCTGAATCTGCAGCGCGGCTCTCTCTCGGGATTTCATAGGCATCAGACGTGTTTTTTAGTGCTCTTCAATCTTTATTGAATTGATGATGGATTACCAGAAAGATCCCATATTGATTAGGACTTTCAAGTTAAATATGTTGGTCTTGATTTTGAATTAGTCGTTAAATCGTTGGCACACAAATTTGAAACTTGCTCAATTGATGTTGCTCAAAAGCTCAACAACTCTTCAACTGCCATTACCTTCGCAAATGAAGCTAAGGCTAGTTTTTTGCTAATGACCTTTGAACTGCCTTGATGGTCATCCAGTGATTGTCAGAAGATTGAACATACCAGAAAAAAAGATCCATGTTTCCAAACTACCTTTCTTCATTTCAAATCATGACATAGCTCCTGCTCTAGAACCTTTCTGATCTGTTACTGACACTCAAGATGAATTCTTTGACATCTGGGGACTAGAGTCCATCCGGACAGGGACTAGAGTCGCTATGATAAAAATGAAGAAACAGGTACCAAACTTCCTAAACATTAACAATTTCCTTGCCACAATTTTTTATCAAGAATGGTTAAACTTTGCAAATGGGTGCAAGCAACCAGGCCACATTTTTAAGGACTGTTCCCTGTTTGCTAACCGTAAACAACATTCTCCAGTTTTTAAAATGGACTCTGATACTTCAACTGTTCCTAATATTAATCCTGTTTCTAAGTCACCCCCAGAGAAAGACTCTTCTGGAAGTCCATCAACTACAGTTGATACATCTATCACTCCTGTTCAATCTTTTGAATCTCTCTCTTTTGAGTTGAAATCTCTTAAAAGAAAATGTTTGCCTTCTTCATCGGACTCTCTTATCAACGAAAAGGTTTCCCCTCCAGTTTTGAACAAGAAAAAACCTGACTGTGTTTTTTTTCAAATGCATTACTTGTTTCTAGCTTAAAAAACTTTATTTTGGAAAAAAAACTCATCGCCTGAAATGGACTTATTTAAAGAAAATGAAGACTCAGTAGAAACTTTCGAAGATATTGTGGACTTTCTCAAGTTAATTGCCAATCCTCATTTGACTTCATCTGAATGGGAAATCCCACCAGAATTGAAATTTCTTCGAGAAACAGTCTCAAAACAATGATTTGTGCTCTCCAAGTTTCACGATTCTTATTTACATGCTCTAGAATGATATCCTAAAAGCGAACTTTTCACAGTTTGGGACTATCTTCATATTGTCAAACGTATTCTAACTAAATTAAGGTAATTTAGTGTTTTTTCCCTTTTATTTTATTGTTTTTCTATCTCTTTTATTGTATTTTTATGTATTGTAATTGTAAATGTTGTAACTATTCAAGGATCACTTGTTCCCTAGTTTTCTTCGCTCTCAGCCAATCCCAAAATTCCTGGCCTCTCATTGGCTGAGAGTGGTTCTGTTTGGATCCCGACAAAATTTTTCTTGGCCTTCGTTTTGGTTCCCCTCTTCGCTTCTGCTCTCTCCGTTGATTCTAAATTTATTTTTGTTCTCACTCAAGTGATCATAGTTATTTTATTATTTTTCCTGTTATTTTTTAAATTTTTGATCTTTTGTTTTATTCAGTGTCATGGTGCGCAAGCTAGCTCATCCAATTTGGATAGAGCTTACTACAGTGCCAATATTCTTTTCACATTTTGATGATGATGATGATGATGATGATGATGATGATGATGATGATGATGATGATGATGATGATGATGATGATGATGATGATGATGATGATGATGATGATGATGATGATGATGATGATGATGATGATGATGATGATGATGATGATGATGAATAGGTAGCGCGTCAGGCTCATAACATGCAGTTACCAGGTTCGAGTCCCAGCTTGGCAAGCATTGAGATTTCATCATCATCATCATCCTCAAGCAGCCATGGGATACGGAGGTCCAACCAGACCGCGCAGTTTAATCCTCCAAGCATATCTGTCCTGAGCTACATCTGCTGCATCCGGCCACTGTACACCAATTTTAACAAGGTCCTGTTTGACATTGTCTGCCCACCGCATCCTAGGTCTCCCCCTCCTTCTGAGGCCTCTAGGCACACTGTTCATAACCCTATTCGCCAATCTATAATTAATCATACGGGCAACATGGCCAAACCAACAGAGTCTCTCTCTGCACAATATGCTGCTTAAAGAAAGTTATCAACTCCTTTGCCTAACCTCATCATTAGTTACAAAGTTGAACCACATAATGTCCAAGATACTGCGTGAGCATCTAGAATCAAAAACATCTAGTTTCCTGTTATCTTGTTTACACAGCGTCCAAGTTTCACTACCATAACTAACCCTAGAAAGAACCAAACTATTATACAGTCTAATTTTAGTCTTAGGTGTATACGTCTATTTCTCCACAATCTCCATAGATTCTTAAAAGTCCCGGCAGCAATACCTATTCGTCTGTTAATCTCATGCTGCACATCACCAGTATCAGTTACGTAGCTCCCAAGGTAATTAAACTGTGACACCTGCTCAAGACTGCAACCATTCAGATTAACTGAATCACAACCTGCCTGACCAATTTTCATCACTTTAGTTTTCTCTCTGTTTATAACCAAACCTACTGTACTACCAGTCTCATCAACAACTCGAATGAAAGAGTTCATCTCATCAACATCATTTGCCAAAAGGGCTAAATCATCAGCATAATCTAAATCAGAAATTTTCGTATCTCCAGCCCATTTAAGGCCAAAAGCTTTAACTTGAAGTGAATTTCGCATAACATAATCAACAACCAAACTAAAGAGAAAAGGAGACAAAATGCACCCTTGTCGAACACCAGAAGTAATGCTAAACCAATTGCTACAAGACTTACCAACTCTCACACATGACTCAGTGTTATTATAGAGAGCTTTCATTATGTTAACTAACTTGTCTGGTATACCATATGATTTCAAAATCAACCACAAATTATGACGATCAACAGAGTCGAAAGCCTTTTTGAAATCAACAAAGCTAGCAACCAAAGGTTTCTGAAACTCTAAACATTTCTCAAGAATCTATCTGAGTGAAAATATCTGATCCACACATCCCCTACCACTTCTGAATCCACATTGCTCATCACGCAATTGCCTGTCAACCAGATTCTTAATTCTATTAAGCACAATCATGGAAAGAACTTTACCTGGAACAGAGAGTAGGCTGATACCACTATAGTTATCACAAGAACTGCGATCACCTTTTTTGAATATAGGGATAATAATAGCTCTGGTAAAATCTTTAGGAACAATGCCTTTACCAAAACGTTATTCAAAATTTCAGTCATCCAAGTGGTAACCGAAACATTCCCAGCTCTGAGCATTTCTGCAGTAATTTCATCTACCCCTGGGGATTTATGAAGTTTAAGTTTAGAAACAGCCAAAATAACTTCAGATTGTGTTCTACGGCCAACATTAAAGCCGCCAATGCATCTATCATCATTACAAACAATGGGAGTAGAATTAACCACATTGTTTAGAACATCACTGAAATGCTCAGTCCACCTAGCCATGAAAGAATCCTCACCTTCTATAACCTTACCTTGTTTATCCTGCAATCCTTGTATGCCTTTCCGTTTTCTACCACATAAAATATGCTTGTCTAAAGTGCGGCCCAAAAGCCTTTAAAATGCGGCCCAAACGCAAATTATGAAAATATTTAAATTTACACATTTTATTAAAAAAATAAATGTTTGCAATATTTTTCATATATAATCGATTCGTTGACATTTATTTTGAAATAAAAATTTAAATGAAAACATCTTAGTATGCCATGAGAATTTACGTTTCGAATTATGTGTGTATCCACTCGACGGCGAATTTTTGAAAGAATTACAATATTTGTATGCAGTATATTGCATTGTATTTTGATTTCCTAATCCTTTTGGCCAAGGGAGCCCTTCACAGAAAAAGGGGCCATCGAACGTTCTCGAAAGTTCGCCAAATCGATCCGACCCGTTGGCTTTCCTCTCGCTGAATCCCGTTCTGCGCGTGATCTTGGCGCATGGCCACGTGCCCAGTTCCTACGTCACGCACCGCACCACCGTTGACTTGCCCCAATCGCGCGTCTGCTACAGCTCGGGTTGTTCCAGAAAATTCTCCATGCTCTCCGAGTCTATAAAAGGGATCCCTGACCGGTCCACGATCAGTAATCATTTCTGAAAGAGTTTCAGAGTTGACAGTTCAGGATCTCTCTACTTGAGATTGAATCGAATCTCTTCTACTGCGAATTCTGTTACGCTACTGTACCGGTAGGTGACTTGTGTCTCAGTTTCAGTATTCAGTTTTGATTTATAAAAATTACATATTCATTTGAAATTTCAAAATTGATATATTTATTTTTACTATGTTGTTAAAATATCGTGTAAAACAATCTTATAAAAAATTATTAATATTCTTTTAAGAATTACAATATTTGTATGCAGTATATTGAATTGTATTTTGATTTCCTAATTCTTGTATCAAATTCTTTAAAAAGGTATGAATAATTCATATTCATTATTCGATATTTTCTTATAAAATTAAAATATATAATTTTTTTTTTTAGATGGCCTCCATGTCATTAAAAAAAAAGCAGAACCTAAAAAGAGAAAAATTGAAGATATTTAAAAAAGAGTTTTTAATGAAAACTGGACGGAGAAATACTTTTTTATTGAGGAGAATTATAAAGCACTTTGCTTAGTTTGTAGGGACTTTGTGCCAGTTTTTAAAGATTACAATTTGAAACGACATTATAGTCAAAAGCATGCCACAAATACGATGTATATCTCGGCATTTGCCGTAAAGATAAAATCACAGAACTAAAAAAAGGGCTATCGTCTGAACAAAATTTTTTTAAAAAGACAGCTACTCAAAATAGGCCGTCCCGTAGCCGAGTGGTTAGTACGCTTGGCTACTGATCTAAGGGACCTGGGTTCGAGCCCCGGAATTTAGGCATGGATGCGTGTGTCGTTTTTCTGCTGAGGTCCTGCCATCCTCTCAGATCTCCTACTGTGGCATATAAACTGACGGGCTCCTGTCAGACCTCTGTGGCAAGCAGCTGCTTGAGGGGGTATTTATTTTATTTATTTACTCAAAATAATAACATTGTAAAAGCAAGTTATGTCGTAGCAAATTTAATAGCGAAAAAATCAAAACCTTTTACTGATGGCGAATTTATAAAAGAATGTATGGAAAGCGTAGCAAACATAATTTGCCCTGAAAAAAGTTGGATTTTTCTAAAATCAGTTTATCACACCAAACTATAGCCACAAGAATTGAGGAGATGGGGAATTCAGTTGAAAAGTCTTTAAAAAGCAATTGTACTAATTTTAAATTTTATTCGTTAGCCATGGACGAAAGCACTGACGCTTCTGATACGGCACAATTGGCAATTTTTATAAGAGGAATCGATGAACATTATAATATCACGGAAGAAATGGTTGCTTTAGTATCGTTAAAAGACACAACCAAGTCTGTAGATTTATTCGATGCATTAAAAACGACGATGAAAAGGTTTTCCTTATCTATGAAAAATTTATCAGCTATCATAACCGATGGAGCCCCTGCCATGGTTGGTAAAAATGGGGGACTCGTTAAAATGGTTAATAATGAAGCCGTCGCTGCCGGCAATACGATCTTGATGGCATATCATTGCATTGTACATCAGGGCAATTTATGTGGAAAAATTTTTAAAATGGAAAGTGTATTAAGCGTTGTTATAAAAACCATTAACTTTATAAGAGCAAAAGGACTTAATTATAGACAATTTCAAGAGTTTCTTAAGGTAATGGGCACTGAATTTGCAGATGTTATTTATTATACAGAAGTACGATGGCTCAGTAAGGGGAAAATGCTCAAAAGAGTTTACGATTTAAGAACTGAAATAAAAATATTTATGAAAACAAAAGGGAAACCTGTGACTGAATTTGAAGACGAAGATTGGGTTTTAGATTTAGCTTTTTTAGTAGACTTAACAGAACATTTGAATGATTTAAATTTGAGACTTCAAGGAAAAAATCAATTTATTAATAATATGTTCCAAACAATAACAGCGTTTGAAAGAAAGTTGAAATTTTGGCACAATCAAATAAAAGTAAAAGATTTGACACATTTCAGTACTTTGGCTGCACATAAACCTGTGAGTTGCACAAAATATGCTGCATTAATTTTTGATTTAATTCAAGAGTTTGAAAGTAGATTTCAAGATTTTCGAAAAAATGAAGAGTATTTCAACATATTTTCTACCCCATTTTCTCTAGAAATAAATAAATTACCTTCAAATCTTCAAATGGAATGCATTGAACTGCAAAGTGACATTCAACTGAAAGAAAAATTTGGGAATGTTTCTTTACTGGAGTTTTATAAAGATTACATACCCCGCGATAAATATCCTAATTTTCACAATCATGCTTTATTAATGTCTTCAGCTTTTGGCAGTACCTATATTTGTGAACAATTATTTTCAAGAATGAAGCATACAAAAAACAAAAATAGGACAAAGATGACTGACAAACATCTTGAAAATGCATTAAGAATTGCAACCTCGTCTATTGAACCCGATATCGATTTGCTTGTTCAACAAAAGCAAATTCATCCATCTCATTAATTTGAATTTTTTCCATCTTTATGAAATCCAAACTAAATGAAACGAAACTTTTACAAATTTAAAATAAATATGTACCTATACATATCTAATTCAAATTAAAAAAAATTTATAATAAAAAGAAGTTAATTTATTTTAATAAAACTACATAGAGTTAATTTTATTTCAATTTGTTGAAAAAATGTTGTATGTGTGGCCCAGCAAAATTTTTTTTTTGCAATGTGGCCCTCAAACGGTCATAGTTTAGACACCCATGACATAAAATATTAACTATCTGGTACAGCTCTCTGCTGTTGTGCTGCCTAACTGCTTCCTCAGCTTTATCAGCTAAGCCATCAAGCCAAAGATTCTTATCAGTAGCTAACTGATCCTTTAAACCTTTATTAAGCTCTCTGTAATCCTTTCTATTAGGACTAGTAGGGTACTGATTAAGGACATTCCTCTTGGATTAAATCCTTCTTGGATTAAAAACAATCCAATCCAGTTCCTTCTTTCTGAAATAAGCTCAAGTGCTTTATCACTTAAATAATTCTGTCTCCTCTGCTCCTTTTTCCCTAAAAGAGTACTGTTAGTTTCCAAAAAAGCCTGTTTAAAATGGCCCCATTCTTCCTCAACTTCAGTATTAAGCAAACCATGACTGTCATAATGACTAAGTAACCTATCATGGTAAGCTTTAGCTATAACTGGGTCTTTCAGAGCTTCAGTATTAAAGGTAAATTTTTTAACCCTAGCACAACACTTTTTAAGTTTAAGTTGCAAGACACTTTTAACAAGGTAATGGTCAGATTCAATTTCAGCTCCCCTATATTACCTGCTATTTCTAACAGAACTAGCCTATTTGCTGTTAATTAATGTACAATCCATCATATTCTTATGCAGCCCATGTGGTGAAATCCATGTGTACTTATGTATGTCTCAGTGTTTGAAATAAGCATTACTTATTTTCAAATCATTAAATTTACTTACTTGAAGGAGACGTTGCCCATTGCCATTGCAGCTACCAATACGAAAAGGGCCTATTACTCTTCCCCAAAGGTCAGAGTCTGTACCAACTTTGGCATTGAAGTCACCTAGAACAAGGGTAATATCTCCTTTCTTGACAGAATTCAAAATATCCTGAAGTTGTCCGTAAAACCTATCCTTTTCATCCTCATCAGCATCCTCAGTGGGGGCATAACAGCAGATAACATTCAAGTCTTTAATGCTTGTCCGAAATTTTTCTGTAAGAAACCTTTAATTAATGCATTCATATTCTAGAAGAGCATCACTAGCATGTCTGCTGAGCAGCAGACCCACGCCTTGGTGATGCTTTCCATCCTCCCTCCCTGTAAAGAGAAATTTAAAGTTATTTTTAAGTATCTCACCTTTACCTGTCCATCTGGTCTCTTGCAAGCCTAGAATATCTAGGTTATAGCGCTGGAATTCCTGCATGAGGACATCAAGAGAATAATCTCTATGTAATGTCCTCACGTTCCACGTTCCTGCAGAGAGAAAATGATTAGTAGGATTTTTAAAGAAATTATGTTCATTGAGATTGGTAGGGCCAACAATATCAAACAGCCCCCTGATCGCAGGCATTGGGCAAAGACCTGTTCCTCCTCCGCTAAAGGCTGAAATCACCGATGCTGGTAGGAACTTCAGGCACCACCTTTTCAAGTGCACTTTTTCAAGAGCCATATGGTCTGCCTGAGACACATTACTCCAGTTTAGACTTGACGATGCCCAACTAGCTAAGTAAGGTTCAGGTACCTCTAATGGCCTCTGATTAGGATTATCCACCAGCTGATATAAGGTATCCCATTATGTTCACTTAGGGCTGGCAACCCAGAAACAAACAGAAAACACACCGGCAGATTCTCCCTCAACAGAGGCCCACCAGTGCAGCAAGTCCAGGATCCATAATCAAACTCAAATCCAAAAACAAGTCCAGTCTATTAGGTATAAATGGTCAGCACCAGGACCCTGTGAAGTTGACCACTCCTCAGCAGGTTTGAAAAAAACCATAGATGACCAGATCAGTAGGCCATACTAAACTGGCAGCCCTCCCCTTCCGTTACCTTCCAAAAGAGAATATCTCTTTTGAAAGGTACTAACGGCCTGCACCACAAAAAGGCGGGGTCGGATATTAGGTGCTAGACCTGACACCTAATGTCCAAGGGTGAAACAATCCAATCCTCTTTCTCTCATAAATTATTGACAAGTCGATAGGTGTCGTCTATATCCCCGAATGCAGAGTGGGAATTAGGGAATAAACAAGATTCCAATTTTGACAATAATTAACAAGTAAATCTAAGTGTTTTTGAAGTAAAAATTTAATATAATTATAATTTTCATGTGCACACTAAAGTATGATATCGTCAGCATATAGGCCGAAATTAATTTCCGGAAAAAATTTTTCCAATATCATTTATGTAAATATTCAAAAGGAGAAGTGACAAAATGTCCCCTCGAACAATTCCCTTCTTAAAATAGTGTCTGTTTGAAAATTGATCATTAATTTTGACTTAAAATGTTTTTTTAATTAATTAATTGGTAAAAAAATCGATATATATTTCCATTTAAACCAAGTTGTCTAATTTGGAAAGTAAAGCACTATGAGAAATAGAGTCAAATGCTCCTTTAAGATCAATTATTACTGCAACCAAAAATGTTTTTGCAAAAAGGCATTATTGATATCTGAAATTAAGTTTAATAATAAATCCGATATATATTTCCATATCTAAATCCAAAAATGTTTTGGTTTAAAATATTATTGTTTTCAAGAAACCAGTTTAGTCTAAAATTAAGAAGACGTTCAAAACGTTTTAAGCAATTTGAACTTCAACAGATAGGTCTGTACGAAGTGATTTGCTCATTAGAAACTTTGCTACTTTTTTTAATGAAAACCATATAATTATTAAACCATGTAGAGGGATAGCTATTGGATTTCCAAAACTGATTAAATAAATTTAAAAAATAATAAATCCATTTGTCCGGAAGATTTTTAAAAAGTTTATTTTTTAAGCCATCTGGGCCAGAAGCGCTATTTTTTTTAAATTTCTAATTGCAAATTGTAATTCAAAAATTTTAAAAGGTAGGTTAATATAATTATTCTTTTTCGAATAATATAGAGGTGAGAAAATTTATCATAGAAAAATTTATTATCTAATTTTTTATTATTTTTTTCAGTGTTTTGTAAAACGTTTAAAGCTGGTCTTTCTGTAGTGCCGAAAGAATTACATTTAAATTTAAGATTAAATGTCAAAATTGGGTTTTGAGGTAAAATTTCATTATTCAAAGATTTATAAAGTTTCCATAAATTTGTTGTGGTAGTAGAAAGAGTAGTGTTACTTAATAAAACTTTCCAATTAAGTTTTTGAATATTTTTTATTTTTTTGGAAATTGCTGTAGAAAGACGTTGGAAATTTTGAAAATCTCCAGAAGATTCAGTTCTGTAAGCTGTTCTTTCAGCTTTTCTTCTAATAGAGATAAGTTTGTTAATAAAATTAGTGTGAATGTTGTTTTTAGGTAGTTTCTTTATAGTAGCTTTGGTACATTTTTTTTTTGCTGAGACTTTAAAATGTCAGTGATTTCAGATATGTATAATTAAAATTAACATCAGAATTTAAAAGATTAAAAAAATTGTGACCAATCAGTAAGGTTAATTACGGGTTTTTTAAATTTTTTAGGTTTAATATAGATAAAAATTGGAAAAGGTCACTATTATAATTATCTGAATGGATTGTCCAGGATGGTTTTGATGCAGTTAGTTTGGAGGCTATTGAAAGATCAATGACAGAGAAGATTTTTGAATTATTGATACATGTTTTATATTTTTCATTTAAAACTATTAAATCCTTTTTTTCTATGTAAGTTGAAAGTTAAGGCCCATTGAATCCAAATAATGAACCCCGCCTTACCCACGGTCAGTAGGGGACACCGATGGGCTTGGAAAGGCCGCCGTCCGTCGGATGGGACGTTAAGCCGTGGCCCCGTGTGCGGGAGAGCCATACCCTGTGCCCGTTAAAGAACACGCTGGATGGCCTTGACGGGAGGCTACCATCTGTCTCCCAACAGCTGTTCCAGTGGGTCCCCTCCCCCAACCTTCTCTGAGCCTTCGGGGTCCATGTGACCTGGCCATTCAGCCCATGGTGTGCAAAAAAGTGCCGCTCAGAAATAAAACAACCCAAACAACTGGTCCAAAATTATAAAGGCTATTTGCTGCTGCTAAATCAGAAAAAATATGCTAAGAAAAAAAAAATTCCACGTTTATATTGATACTTAGCAATAATTATTACGATTTCAGTATCATATTTTAATTAAACATTTTTTCTTAACTAAATGTAGTGTTTTCTTTTCAAAAATTTCAATAGAAGTAATTAATTTTTAAATTAAAATGTTTTATTCATTTTAGTCTTTCCTAAGGGGAATAAAGTTTTTGTTTCAAGTGCGTCGTGCATTAGTTGGACTAGATACGCCATTTCAGATTGGTTAACATTATTGACTACTGATCAAAAGGGTTCAGCCTCGACCTCCAAATATCCGCGTTTCCTTTTCTGTGTTGTGTTTTTTCTGAGGTTGGGATAGGGATGGCTGAGTTAGTAGCACGCCAGGCTTGTAATCTGTAGTTTCCAGGTTCGAGTTCCATCTGGGAAGCGTTCAGATTTATCTTCGCAAAACCCGCACCCTGATTTCGGTCAGTAGGATACACCGATGAGTATGCAAAGGCCATCGTCCGTCTGATGGGACATAAAGCCGTGTCCCTGTGTGCAAATTAAAGAACACGTTGGATGGCCTCGACGGGAAGCTACCAGCTGTCCAGAAGGTCCTCTCATCCCAACCAAATATGAGTGCTCCGAGTCCTTATGATCTGGCCATTTAGATCATTGTGTTCAAAATAAGTGCAGCTCAGAGGTAAAACAACAGCCCAACAACTCTTCTGATATGCCATCCTCACAGATTTTCTCTGTGGTTCATTATATTTCGCCTGGAGGGTAGTTTTTAATTATTATATTAAGTTTCCATTACTAGGTGTACAAATTAACAAGCCCATTGGTTGCACAATAACTCTTGCTCTGGTGACATTTCCCTTGCTTTCCCTGACGGTGCTATATATATATATAGGTTATAAAGGGTTTTTTTAATATAACCAATAATTCGTTAGTACCAAGAAGTGACAAATGAAAATAAAATCTTATTCCACGCTTGCTGTTTCTGAGCTTTCTTTTTGAAGCTATTTTTCAGTACACGGTGACCTTCTGTTTTCAAATGGTTTGTAGCCATTTCAAAAATACGCCGGTGAAGTTAATAAAAACATGAATAATAATTATTGATATAGAAAATGGAGCGGGAGATGAGTTGAATTCTTCAAATTTAAGGAGGCAGCGACAAATTGCGTCAATGAAACAGAAACTTTTACCAATAAAACTGTCTTCCTAATTCCGGCGAGAGAGCCGTTGACCAGTGGTCAGCAACCTCTTTATACGGTGGGTCAAATCCTGGTCTTTGGATTTTTTTCATCGGTTATTGTTGTTCGTAGTTACTGAAAACTATTCAAGACAATAAAAAGTCATTTAACCATCCATAATTTTAAAATTACATAATTAATAATTAATGTAATTTAATAATTAACTTACCATATTCAGATTCAATTTCTTCCAAAATTATTAACAAATTTTAAAACGTTATATGTATATAGTAATACGAGGGTGTTCAAAAAGTTCTTTACATGCATCTGCACAACAAAACCATTGCACTTATCTCAAGAGAACTTTTACTGTCCTTCAAAATACACCCCCGCTCCAGCATCTAGGCACAGTTGCAGACGTCTATGCCAATTCTGGAATACTTGGTGGTATTCCTTTTTTGGAATACTCTGCAACTCTGAATAAACGAATTTTGCAAGGTCTTGCACCCTTGAAAAATGCTTCCCAGCAAGTTCCTTTTTAATTTTTAAAACCGAATATCACATAGTGTCAGATCAGGTAAATATGTAGGATAGGGTAGCTGTTTGATGTTTTCTTGCTCCAGTTAGACATCCAATTGCTGGGTTTTGTGAGCACTACTGGCATTATCATGAAGGAGGAGAATTCTTGACATGCCTGTTGTTGGATGTTACCCTTTAATCTCCTTAACAATTTTCGGAAAAATGTGTTGGCATACTATTGGCCATTTATAGTCATTTGTACAGGCAAGGTGAACACGGGTGCCAATTTTCAATAAATTGTGAACATCCTCTTCCTTGAGCGAAAGTCTTGTCGGATGATTTTTAGACGTGGATCACCTTCCACAAAACAAACACGTCTTCCAGAAAGATTGACAATTACGTCGATCTTTCTGGGAGTTGTATAGTAATAAAACCGCGTATCATCACCTGTGACAATACCAGTAGTATAGAAAATGAGAGTTCTGGGCCAATGTTAAAGTATAGGGAATCCCATGTTAACCTATGGGACACGTTTGGGGAGATGAGTGTTGACGTGGTGTTCGGAATTTTTAAACTAATTTTTGGGAAGACGTTCTGTGTGAAAAACAGGACATGAGTGGGTTTTTCGTTGGGAAAATGTTGCAGTTATCAACACTTCGCTGAATTATTGGGCTGTTGGGGTGTAAAATTTGGTAAAATAGGAGAAATCAAGAAAAGTAAGAAAATTTGGGAAATTAGTTTAAAAAATATGACAGTTCAAAATCAATAGGTAAAATGAGGTTTTCGAGGGCTGCGGGAGAAAAATATGACGGAGAAATAGATTTTTGGGTGCTATCTCTGAATGTATGGATTTGTTACGTTCCAGTAAGGATGAGGACTAATTACACTCTTTAAGTTAATTAGACATTAGTAGAAAAAAGCCCCCTGTTTTCGGTCAAGAGGGTCCATTTCATATTTTCCATTCCACAGGGTCTATTGCAGCATCAGCTGTTGTTTTCAGTATACATTGCAGAGGGGGATCACCGACTTCAGGCATGAGGTCTGCAGAAAATATTATTAATAAGCTATGCTGATAATCTCTTTGTGGGGAAGGCTACCAAGACAGATGGTATATCTATTGCTCCAAATGTGTTTGCGTTGCCGTGACACTGTGTGCTGACTGAAGCTCTGTTTAATACCTCTTTATATCAGTTAATAAAAACTTAAAAAATCACTCAGGCGTTGAGGGGGAAAAAAGCTAAATTCATATGGGGGAGTTTTTAAACTCTTCATTTCTTTTTTCTCCTTGCTTCTCTCCCGTTGTATCTAGTCCCTTTATATACACTTATTTCGTGCGCAGAACTGTGAAAGCGATGCTTTGCTTCTGATACCGATGCTTCCTGTTCAAATCTGCAATTTGACGTAATGAATGTATTTTGATAGACTTCTTGTTGACGCTAACGGAACTCTTGTTTGGCGCTGAGCAATTGCTGGCTCACTCGGTTCAAAAAGGAGATAATGATATAAAAGAAATATTGGGATGTATCTCTTCGCAATGCTACTCCTTTCGTGATTACTCAATTGTGAGTTATTGCCATCATATGCGTGATGCTTGCTTATTATTCGTCCGAATCATTTTCTGCAAAACTTGACTTATTTTACCAGTCGCCCCGAAATAACACCACGACCCGACCTCTTCCGGTGTAGCGGCGTATATCTACAATAAAGATCTCGGTTGGCTTAACATTCATGATTTCTAAAAATAAAAGTATTGTTCGATAAAATGTTGGGGATCTTTGGTTTTTGGTAGAAAGTCTATTATTAGTGGTAAGTTTTTTATTAATTTTGCTATTTCTATAATTGCAGATTTATTTTTTTTCAGCTGATTGTTTTATAAATGGTATCGTCTATCTTGTAATACATATCTGAAATTCGAAAATTCCCAAATTTTAATGCCATCTGTATCAACTATTCTATTAGTATATTCACGAGACAATCCAATCTTTGTAATTTCAAATATTTTCATATCGTGTTGTAGAGATCGAAATTCTATTTGTTTGGTACTTGAAATTCTTTTCTGAAAGAGACAGTGATGATAATTTTCGTGAGTAAATTCATTTTTAACATCATTCGCTCATTTTTTTGAAATCGGGCCATCTACAGAGTATAATTTTGAACGTAGTGCAACGATCTCCTTAACTGGAAAACTATTTAATTAACCTTTAAATTTTCCTGGAACTATTTTATTTGAGGTATTGAATAACAGGTGGTCTTCGGGAAAATTTGAGAAATCAAAGCAATCAGAGGTTAATTTTTCGTAGAAGTTATTTCTCTTAATATCTACGTAAAACGAATCGGTGTCTGTAAATATTAATTCTGCATTGAACTTTGAACTTTCTGAACTTTGGTTTCAGAAAATTATAGAAAAAGTTATACATGTGTAATTTGCTCAATTCTAAAATCCTCACACCTGCATAATAAGGTTTGTCTAATGTAATATTCTTCTTTTCCATATGAATAAATACGAAATATTCTGATAATTTAACACAAGAAATGCATTTGGGATTTGCCATTAATTCTTTTAACTTCTTTTCAGCAGTAACAATGCTCCAATTTATTCTTTTTCTTTTGTTTTCTATCGTTTTACCATATATTGCATTATTCATCAATTTAATAAGCCCTTATCAAAATTATTGTTGGCGTTAATTTGTTTTGTTGTATTAAAATCTATGCAAGGTTTCAGCCACGGTTTTCGATCAAATTCTAATATTCTGCGAACGTTTTTCGCCCTTAGTCCTAGTTCCACATAAAGTTTAAGTAACCCGTAGTGAACTATATAATTTTGCTTATCAAACAGATTTGGTATTAAGAATGAGATGTTACGATCACTGAGTTCTAATTTTTCGGGAGCCAAGGGGAAATCATTGTGTAAATCGTGCAGACGTGTTGGATATTCTAAATCAACTTCGCAAAAATAGCTTTTTTCATTGTCGTATGGAACACTAAAGACGTCAATGTCGCTTACCCATTTGAAATTACCGATTGGGAGAGGTTGAGACATTGCCCACCCATATAAATTATTCGCGTCGAAAAATACGATGTAATTTTGTGGTTTGCTACTGTCGTATTGTTCTAGTAAAGGATTATTGGTTCGCGCAAACCGTTTAGACACTAGAAATATTCCTCCTCGTAATGCTCTTTCTATAAAGAAAAACATATCGTTTTTTATAAGTTCTAGCTCTACCTCAGTCATTTTCAAACAGGCAGATAATGACAAAGCAGTAAATCTGAAGCAATGGCAAGGGTCGAGTTTGTAATAATTCATGCACGAAGTTCTGAAATTTTCAAAAATATCTCCGAGCAGTAATACGTCAGTGAACATATATAGAACGTGATATTCACCGAAAGTTTTTATGGAAAAGTGTTCCCACAGATTTTTTGCTCTTTCATATTGTTCGTCATTTGGGAATTTTTTTTTTTCGATGGAAGTGCTGTTTGCAAAAACTGAATGCTATTTTATAAATAGTCGTAGTGAAAACTACTTTTGTTCTTCAAACGTTGCTTTTGGAATTCATTCAAATTATTTTCTTCACAATATTGATTTAATATGTGGAAACTATTCGCATTTTTTGCCAGAAAATCCAGTAAAGTGCTGAGAAACATGTACGAATCAATAAATTTAATTAGGCCGGATTTATGCATATGTATTTTTCAGTAGTCTGGGTGTGACCGAAACTTTCCTCGTTTTACCAAATTTCCACAATTTTTTTACTATGAAGTGGCCATCGAATCCACTGAGGTTATGAAACAATACAGGTATATCTTCTGAAAATTTGTATTGCAGATTGCATTTGTTGGTGAGCAGCACCTCTGAATTTTCCCGTTAAATAATAGTGGTCTCTCACCTTATCGGTTTCTAGTGTTTTCCCACAAATGTGGCAATACTTCGCATCATTAAAACTCTGCCAATCAAAATAAGTCATCCTAATATTGTTTTTCTTTAAAGTTTTTATCACGTTTTCGGCGTCGATCATTTCATTTAAAAATCGTTCTGTTGCGCTTTCGCCTCTATACTTCCTGGTTGTTATTAGTTTTCCATCTGGGCCAACTATGATATATGCAAACCCCGATGGTGCTAAATATTTAGTTCGTATCCTACATGGGTTAATTTCGCATCTGAAATATTTTGAGAAACATTCAAAATATGCATATATTACGTAAGGATGTCTCAAACTATTCTTGATTGCAAGGAATTTCATAGAATTTTGTGTGGAAATTTTAATATTTTGCAGTTTGTTCGATTTGTAATCATTGATGTGATTATCTAATAAATCTTTTCTGCATAAATTGTGAAGACAGTATGAACAAGGGAAAGATTCACCATGGTCTTTGGAAAGATATGCTGTAACTCTGCTGAAATTGTTTATCCAACAATAGTGGGAATCGATACCTTTCTTTAAAAGTAACAGTTGTATAGGTTTTTTAGCACGATTCCTTGAAACATGTAACGTTTCTATGCCATTTTACTTAGATAGTTTAGTTTAATATATATAGATAGATAGTTTACTATATAGACAGATAGAGAGTTTAATTCCTCGAATTTTGGAATTTGATTGATGGTTACTGGATAAGTCAGCGATGATGTGTCCAAATCGTTTTCATAATGTCTATAGTTTTCCACACGGTGAGGATGATCATTAACTGGATATAAAGCAGATAATATTGACCATAGAAAGCATTTATTGTCTGAGTTTTTAACGTTGACTACTCCTTTGGTAAATTTTAAATGATTTGGCAAATCTATGAAAGATGCTCCAACTGCATTGTATTGTGACATTTGATTTTCCAGTGAAATAATATTGTCGAACACCCATCCGCTTCCCTGTTTTACAAAACTTCCAAAGTGATTATTTTGTTACGTGTTGAAAAATGTCCTGAAACTCTTTCGTCCTGCCTTTCGCGATTCATGACATTTTTAAATTTTACGTGCAATATGATTCTATGTTTTAGATGTTGACTGAGTTTTTTCCCGATAATACATTTCCACTTATTGTTTATTTTCACCAGAAAATTTTTATATCTTGCCGCACGTCTATGTTATCTATTTTGTATATACGAAAAGTTTTTCTAAAAGCACTATCTGTTTTTATATGATAATCTTTCAGATGACTTCTATAATTGTCATTTCTATCAAAGCTGGAGTCGCAATATTCACATTTCTTAATAGACGCAGTTTCCCTATGACGTGAAAGGTTAGATTTAAGAAAAAAATTTGCCGCAGTTAACGCATTTTTCTTTAGTGCTCATCTTTAGAGTTCACACTTTATTATGCTAGAATAACTACCGTATTTATAGGCAAAAAGGATTTAAATATCCAGATTTGTCATGTTCTTTATTTTATTCTCAGTCACATTTTTTCCATTAAATACACATTTTAGAAGTTACAGAACTTCGCAGTTAGATTCCCATTGACATAACCTGGAAATTCTTTGATATACACTGCCCTGCCAAAATAATACATATATATATGTAATAAAATATATTTTTATACATTTTTTTGTAATATTATTTTACTATTTTAATATATCTATAATAGAAATAAGGAGAAAATTAGGACTAGACTATTGCAATAAGAATGGGAACTTATTTTTGTTGGGGGAGGGTGGGTTAATAAAAACTGAGATAATGAAATAGAAAATTCTACAATTCAGTAAAAATATTATTTAAAAAATATATTTCACAATTTGTTTTGTGGTTCTTTTAAAAAACGAGCTCATGTCATCGTTTTGTTGTTTGTTTTCTCCGTCTGTAGACATTCAACTTTTTTGTTTTAAGAGATAAATTTAAAATTCTTTTTGAATTGGATAGGTAAATCATACGATTCGCCTTTCAGAATCTTCCAAAGGTGTTAATAGAGCCCGCGAACTGTGAAAAGTTTTCGAAAGAGCAAAACTTTCAACAAATATTGCAAACGATCCATTTACACCAGAAATTTGAAATTTTAGTTGTGGAATGTTTAGGTTATGGGAGACAAAAACACTGACAACATTATATCAGATCCTTCTACGGCAAGCAGCTGCTTGAAAGGTAATTTATTTTATTTTTATTTTCATATATCTCTGGAGCCGTCCCATGGCCGAGTGATTTGCGCTCTTGGCTACTGATCTAAGGGACCTTGGTTTGAGCCCTTGATAAGGCATGGGTGTTCGTGTCGTTTTTTTACTGAGGTCCTGCCATCCTCGTAGACCTTCTAATATAGCATAGAAACTGACAGACTCCTGTCAGACCGCTGTGGCAAGCAGCTGCTTGAGAGGGTATTTATTTATTTTATCTCAGAAGGGGGGACACAATTTTTTGTTTTAACAGATGGAAAAAATTATTTTTTTTAGTGTATAGTTAATAATGAAATACTACGATTCTTTTTTTTCAAATTCTCAGATAGTTTGAATTTCTATCGTTAGAGGCCGTTAAATAGGCCGTGCAAAAGTTCCGATCATAGGTGAAACAACCCAATCGACCCTTATGTGACCTTGAACACAAAACTGTAACGGAAATTTCTTAACCGTCCTGAGTTCTACGACCATAAATAACTCGACACACCAATTCTCCACTTACTAGCAGATAGATACATAGACAAACTCGAGGTATTCGAAGGATCAGAAATACAGTGCCGTTTCCAAGATGTAGAACCCAGCAGACATCATTTGGAATTTCAAACTCCCACGTGGATCGAAATTCGACCTCTGGTCGACTTCAACGGATTGGTGTATCCAGAATTTCGCAACTCTTCAGAGATGCAGGACTCGAATACCCCTGTACATGATGTTCCATGTTTCTGTTAGGTGTAGTTATTATTATTATTATTATTACAGTTTGACTGAAATATAACCTCTAAACTGAGACGTCGGATCCAATTTTTCATAAGCTTTCTAAGATCTACGACAAGAAATATCCTCGTAGGCAGGGGAGGTACAGTCGCTCAAAAAAAAATCCGAACACTCTGTTTGATTACAAAATTCAGAAAAAATATGTGGCAACATTTTTTTTAGAAATTAAAAATCTGGCAACATCGTGTACGTACACGAAGGTTGCCAGATTTTTAATTTCGAAAAAAATTGTTGCCAGATATTTTTTCTGAATTCTGTAATCAACCATAGCGTTCGGATACTTTTTTGAGCGACTGTACGTCCCTGCCTACGGGGTGTCATCAATACCCATCCAATTCAACAGGAATTTTAAAGTAATCTGTTAAAACAAAAAAGATGAAAGTGTACAGACAGATAAAACAAACAAAATGATGACATTAGTTCGATTGAAAAACGAACTACAAAAAAAAATTGCACAAATATTTGTGAAATAATATTATTAATGAATTGTATAGAATTTCCTTTTTCATTATCTCTGGGTTTTCATTAACCCACCCTCCCTCAATAAAAATAAGCCCGCTGAGAACCCTGTCGTCTTCTACTAAATATCGAACTCGTCTATCTGCTTTGAACTCCAAAACAATTGTCTTTATTTCGTTCAGTTTAAAAATATTAAAAAGAAATTGAACAATAACAGTTGGAAGTTTTATACAACTTTATCTTAGCCCCATATGTTATTCTGACACTAAAAATACATTAAAACAACAATTATAAAATCTCATATAGAATATCATTTTAATCTTTCCTGTTCGGTGGAATGTTTTAGTAACTAATAACCCTACTCAAGGCTTATTCTGAGACCGCCCCTAACTAAATTCTAGGTACGTGCTTGCCAGTAGGCATCAAATTTAGTTCTCTAAAAGTGGTAAATTAAAATTAAATTTTTGATCTCGAAGCCCCAACACACAAAGAATCCGAGATTTTTAAAGCTTCTGGGATCTGGGATCAGAAGTACTGCTATATACCAATATTCACATTTCTAGCACTTTTAAGTCAAATTTTGATCTCTGCTTCACCTCTCTCTGACCTTGAAGGACAGGTCGAAGATCGAATTTCGGATTTTTTCTCCCGAGAACTACGATCCGAATTACCCCTAAGTGCAGATTTTCAGAGCTTTACAACTTTGCCTGATGGTCGTATTTTAGCGTCATCCCTTGTCACGCACTAACTCACAATCAGCAAATTTTTAATTGTCAACTGAAATTCACGAAATAGATGTCTATAAGAAAATATATAGGTAAAAACACCCTCTTAAAGTATTCCGATCGAGAATGATCGCTGAAAATAAGGCAAAATCTAGCGAATTTCTGCGATCCTTTTCTTATTTGAAAAGAAATTCCTGATCCTAATTAAACCAAAAGGAAAAATCCGTTTTAATGTCCCCTAAACAGCGTCATGGGCCTACTTTTCCACTGTTCAATTCTAAAAAATTGTTTTTTTTTTGGGACCTAGAATTTCAGTTGTGAGCCAAAAAAAATAGTGCCACTCGGAGGTGGTGTTGATGGTGGATATCGCGCCTGGATCGTAATCTTCAGTTCCCAAATTGGAGTCCCAGCTGGGCGAATGTTGAGACTTATGTCCGCAAAACTCCCCGCACTTCCCTCGGTCAGGAGGGGACACTGATGGGCTTGGAAAGGCAACTGTCCGTCGGATGGGACGTTAAGCCGTAGCCAAGTGAACCTGAGAGCCATAACCTGTGCACGTTAAAGAGCACGTTAGGTGAACTTTACGAGAAACGACCATCTGTCTCGTAACAACTGTCCAATGATTCCCCTCCCTCCAAACCTGCTCTGAACTCTCGGAGTCCTTGCGGCCTGACCATTTGGACTATTGTGAGCAAAAAAAGTGCCACTCAGAGATAAAACAATTCAACTCTTTTTCTGTATGTACATCTGAGCCATTAAGTCCTAGACTTCATTTGGCCAGTGAAGGTAAAAAAAAAATCATGCTGACAATTAAAACAACCCAACCAAAAAATAATAATTAAGAAACTTTCATTTTGAAATCAATAGGATATGAATGATATAATAATAATAATTTAACGATTTGTTTCCATTTTGAAAGTTTTTAGAAAAAAATTTCGAAAAAATGTTTTTTTTATTTATTATTTTTATTCCAACGTTAATCTAAATATTTCAATTGATTTCTTCAAATCATACGGAAGCCCGAATAATTCAAAAACACTGATATTCTAATTCACGCAATTGACCAACAATATTAGTGTAGAACAATGTCACGTAACAGCCAACAGATCCATTATTAGAATGCGATCACACTGTGTCGTAACGCAAGAATTACAATCAGAGAATATCCGTTTTCAGAGTGGCGGCAATCATTCAGCCTAAGATGAGACTGCCAGTTGATGCTTTCGAAAATTCTCGTAGATCATTGGTTCACTAATGGGAAAAGCGATCGTGCCGACCTATATGACCTATGAGAATTTTCAAGACGTTAACTGAGCAGTCTTCGCCCCCCCCCCCCCCCTCCCACTCTAACGTAACCCGAGCCGTTGGTCTACTTTGGTTGTTTTACCTGTCAACGGCACTTTAGATCGCGTAATGAGCTAAATGATCAGGTCAGAAGACCCAGGGCTAGATCTGGGGGGACCGTGCCTTGACGTATCCTCTGACGTGCGACCGTGCCTTGACGTGTCCTCTGACGTGCGACCTGCCTTGACGTGTCCTCTGACGTGCGACCATGCCTTGACGTGTCCTCTGACGTGCGACCCTTCCTTGATGTGTCCTCTGACGTGCGACCGTGCCTTGACGTGTCCTCTGATGTGCGACCGTGCTTTGACGTGTCCTCTGACGTGCGACCATGCCTTGACGTGTCCTCTGACGTGCGACCGTCGCTTCACACGGACCATGACCTGAAGTTCCTTCCGATGCTTATTACAGGTGCGTAAATAAGTACAAACTGGTTTACCTATGAGCTGCACCTTTTTACATACAATGTACTTAGTGATCAGATCATAAGGACCGCAAAGGTTCAGAGGAGGTTTGATGAAGGAAAACCACTGGGTATCTGTTAGGATACAGATGGTAGCTCCCGTCAAAGCCAACATGGTCTATAACATTTGTTATGTCATTTGCCTGACGGCGGCCTTTCCAAGCCGATTGGTGTCTCCCTACTGACTGAGGGCAGGGCGGGGAGTTTTGCGGAGAAAAATCTCAACGCCGACCCAGGTAGGACTCGAACCTGGGAAATTCAGATTATAAGCCTGGCATTTCACCGACTGAGCCTTTAACAACAAAACTCAGGTTGGTGCCCTCATAGCAGTGATGGCGATTTTATGACGCGATGCACGACGATTTTTGTTGGCACTCCATTGAGAGGTGAAGAGAAATGCGTATCTACGGCTAGTATAGATAATTAGAAACAATGGCCACAGCAATTCAATAGATGTTTATGGATGAATCATTGATAATAAGATGGCGACTAGGTTGTTATTATTAGTCACTTATTCATTACGAATTTCAATAGTCCATCCATATGTTTAAAATATCTCGCCAAATAACTGATTACACATTTCACAAAAGAATGCATCAAAAATAGACGTATTAAAGCTATCAACTCTTCATTGATTTCCTTTAAAGCACTTCTGTAGAACTTAAAATTTAGTTACGGTTTCTGTTTTTGCTTGAGAGAGATATTGTACTCTGTCACTTATAAAAATTCACTTCATTCTAGTAAAGGCATCGAAATGTCAGTGATGCGTTTTGATCACAGTAGTGGAAAGTAGTATGTGAGTTTGTGCGTGTGAAGGAATGATTTTAATTTTCACTTTTGTAATGGCGAGCCTAAAACTTAGTGATCCGTATCCTTACATTTCAACCGTTAATTTTTTTGTACTATTTGATTTGCATTGTATGATAAACTGATAGACTGGACATCCAAATCTAATGGATAACTGATATCCATTAGATTTTGAAAAAATAAAGGTTTTTATTTGTTATAATGTTCAATTGTTTAATAAATTCTTCTTGCAATTAATTTTGTTTTGTGGCCTGAATATAGCAGTATCGTGGCCAGAGTTTGAATTTTTGTCATAGTATGATAAATGAAATGTTACTGCTACTTGATTCAAAATGATAGTCTGTCTCGCCATGTTAAAAAATGTTTGACCAACAGTGCTCTCTGCATTAGTATTATACACTGAACAGCATGTCAAGAGTAATTCATATACACAGTTAAGTAACTTCTTAAATAAGATTTGTACGAAAGAATTTAACAAGATAAAAACGAAATATACAGGGTGATTCAAAACTTATCGTTCAAATTTCGTGGGGAAGTAGGGAATACGTCAGGAAACCGATTTCACATTGGAAAGAATGTCCGCAAATGTACGCATGCGTATGTACAGGGCGCTGTGTATACCCAACCAGTGTACAGCTCGCCCGACCACTCCCGCTCCGACATGTCTTCAGTGTACGAGCTGACTTACTAGTGATAAGGTGAATCTCTTTTGTTGCGATCTTATGCAACCACGGCAATTCCCGGTTCCGCTTGTACAGCACTACCTGGTTATGAAGAGCCGTGCTTATCTAGAGCCGGGGGCAAGGAATACGCCCTATAGGCGCACCTCAACCCCAGCCTCACATGGCAGCAGTCCTATAGAAGGAAAGCTGACCACCGGAAGAAACCTTAATTTAATCTATTCCCCGGTTTGCAAATGTGCAAGGATATAAAGATCCAAGCTCGATCGGCACCCGGGGTGGAGACTCTTAGTAGGACCCGGACTTTTGAAAGGGCTCTGGCTTACTAGGAGCCAATCCCGTTCTGCCGAGCCCTTGAACTGCTCCACTGAGCTCCTGAGAGGTGAGGTCTCAGACGCTGTCACCGACCAACCGGCAAGGGAACCAGTTGGCAGCATCGTCGACCTCGGTTGGCTTTAGCCATGTCCAACCGGGGCACCAATCCGGTCGGCACAGCCTTCAGCCGGGTTGCCGGGCCCTAGGCCCCCCACCACGACAAGGTGGTCCCCTATCGGGGGGAGTGATAAGGTGAATCGTTTTACGCATCAAGAGCTAGCGGATATGCATCTCGCATATGGGGCGGCAGCTGGCGAAAGCTTGTTGCACGAATAGTGGCCGCCGCAGGCATTGTCCGTGATATGCCAGGCGTTTTTGAAAATGATCGGCGGTCAATGCAACGGCGCTGTGAATCCTGTGTCCGTGTAAATGGTCGCAATTTTGAGCACCTACTGTGAACCTGTACTTTACCTTGTTGGAATAAAGGTCACATTCGTTACCACTTAACTGTACTGTTTCCTTGTTTTCACTTTACTTGTCCATTTTGTTCATGTAGATGACGTTTGCGGACATACTTTCCTATGTGAAATCGGTTTCCTGACGTTTTCCCTACCTCCCCACGGAATTTGAACGATAAGTTTTGAATCACCCTGTATATATATAATGAGATAGCAATCAAATCTCGTAAAATCTCGGTTTTCAACAGCATTCTTTGGGGAGTTACGGAAATTCGAATACTTAACAGCAACAATGTCAATATACGCAAATAATTGATTTCGATGAGAATTTAAACAGGTTAAACCAGTGTTTCTCAACCTTTTTTGTGCCATGCCCCACTTAAGCCTTTCTAAAATTCTTATGTCCACCCCCCCCTATGTAAAATTTAACCGCCATACGGTTAAACTCTAAACGATTCCATTTTCGAATTGCCCCCCTTGACAATCAAATTGCCCCCCTGTGGGGCGAGGGCCCCACGTTGGGAAACACGGGGTTAAACGAAAGCAATAAGCGCTATGGAAACTTTACCAAGATATGTAGCTGTATTCTATACAAAAAATATTTTTCACCCAGGAACTCCAAAATAGATCATAGTAGAAGTGTAAAACAAAATTATCTGGAGGGGTTCATGAGAGACTGTACGAAATTCTAACTTTATGACACACAGTACACTCTAAATTTAACGGACAAATTGCAGAAGGGGAGAAAATATCCACTAAACCAGAATATAGATGAGAGTCAGTGGGATTCTATACAAATCAGAAAAACAAGTTAACATTTACTACTTATATTTGATAATATTATTCGAAATAGTGAGTTCAAAGTAATTAATTATGTATTTACGTAAGCAGGTGAGGCGGGGGTGGCTCAGTCGGTAGCGTGCCAGGCTCGTAATCTGTAGTTCCCAAGTTCGAGTCCCAGCTGGGTCAGCGTTGAGATTTATCTCCGCAAAATTCCCCGCCCTGCCCACGGTCAGTAGGGGACACCGATGGGCTTGAAAAGGCCGTCGTCCGTCGGACGGGACATTAAGCCGTGGCCCCGTGTGCGGGAGAGCCATACCCTGTGCACGTTAAAGAACACGCTGGATGGCCTTGACGGGAGGCTACCATCTGTCTCCCAACATCTGTTCCAGTGGGTCCCCTCCCCCAACCTTCTCTGAGCCTTCGGGGTCCATGTGACCTGGCCATTTAGCCCATGGTGTGCAAAAAAGTGCCGCTCAGAGGTAAAACAACCCAAAACAACCAGTAAGCAGGCGTATTTACAAACACGTCCAGCGGATCTATTGGTTCTAATTTTTCAATTAATTCTAACTTCTATTTTATATTTCAGTCTATTCCTTTACCTCTTACGCCTACGTTTCAAAACATGATTCATTAAAATTTCAACATTTTATTGTAAAATATCAGGAAAACACCAAAAGACGTACAGGGGCGATCCAAGATGCAATTCTACACACAGAGACAAGAAACACACTCAGTTACAACGGATAATAAACAATAATTCGGCACTGACACAAATATCACACTGCACCCTACGGCTGAGGGTCCAACGTAGAGAAGTGGAGGGAGAATATATTCAAGTACATATTCCGACCGTTTCAGCTTTCTAAATACACAACTTTTAACACTCTACACTCTGCACATACCAAACACACTAGATAACGTAATCAAAAAAAGCAGAGTTATTAATCCGCTCTGAGATGTAATGACTAAATGTGATCTAAAGCTTCTGTTGAGAGTGATTGCCATGTGCTGAAATGGCTGAATGCAGACACCTATTCAACAAGTGTCTCTCGAATAACACCATCCATTCACAGACTCATATAGATATTTGACTCATTTCAGCTATCCTATTAACAAACTCTCACACTTTGCACTATGTACAAAACAACACACTTCGTACGCTAATCAAAACGGACAAAATAACTACTCCGTTGTGCGCTCTTATAGCTGCACGCGTTCTATAAGATCTGTTGTGGGTGATTACTGTTCGTCCAAAGGGCTGAACGCAGTCACCTATTCAACCAGTGACCCTCACCTACACCTTAACAGATTAAAATACGTATTTGTCTGATTTTGCCCTTTTATTAAAAGCTTTAACACTTTCCCCTCTAGGTACACAACAACATACTTATATGACAATCAAAAGGAATAACTTAACTACTGCAATGTGTGCTATAATGGCTGCACGCGTTCTATATCTTCTGTTGAGGGTGATTGCTGTTCGTCCAAAGGGCTGAACGCAGTCATTTATTCATCTAGAGACCACCACATACACATTAACAGAAAAAAGTACATATTTTTCTCATTTCACACATTAACAGATTAAATTAGGTATCCGTCTGATTTCAGACTTTAATTAACAGCTTTAACTTTTTCCGCTGGGTACACAACAACACACTTAAACGCCAATCAAAAGGATAACTTAATTTTTCCCTATGAGCTATAATGGCTGCACTCGTTCTATATCTTCTTTTGAGGATGATTGCTGTTCGTCCAAAGGGCTGAACGCAGTCACCTATTCAACCAGTTACCCTCAGATACATATTAACAGATTAAAATACGTATTTGTCTGATTTCATCCTTAGATTAACAGCTTTAACACTTTCCACTAGGTACACAACAACACACTTAAAAGCCAATGAATAGTGATAACCTAATTATTCCGGTGTGCGTTATAATGACTGCACGCATCCTTTGTCTGCTGTTGAGGGTGATTGCTGTTCGTCCAAGAGGCTGAACGCAGTCACCTATTCAACCACTTACCCTCAATTACATATTAACAGATTAAAATGCGCATTTGTCTGATTCCACCCTTTGATTAATAGCTTTAATGATTCAGGTATGGAAACTAGGCATTGACATTATAATATACAGATATTATAACTATGCATCAACATTATAAGATTCAGATATTAAAAAATTTATATTCATTATGAGGCCGTCTCTTGGCTAGCGCACTTGGTTTCTGATCAAAAGGACCTATGTTCGAGCCCCAAGAAAGGAATGGATTTTTGTGCTGTCTTTCTGCTAAGGTCCCTTCATTCTCACAAACTTCTAGTATTTTAAATTAAAAGTTCCTCTGTGGAAAAAGCTGCTTGAGGTTTTTTTGTGCATTATAATTCATAATAGTTTAATCCACACAAGATAATTTGAAAAATAGCAGATGAAAATGTATGACATGGCTGCAATGGGACCACGCAACCTTTGCCTATGAGTGTCTTGAATAAGGCAGAATTTATTCATTAAAGTGAATATTATTGAATTGTTGGCATCACATAAAAATAATAAGCAAGAGGCTAAACATTAGAAAGAGAGGTTTCTTCATGTTGTAATTGCATCTAATATTGTTAATTTCAATTTCTGCTCTATGCAGAAATCTTCTCTGGATATTATTTGGGAGAGAAATCTTGACTGTTGTGAATTGAATCGAATATTTATATTATGGAAGTCTTATAATCATTTGACCGGTAGCTATTAATTGACACTGTAGTAGCATGCAAACCTCAAATAAATGTTATACATGTTTCAATAAAAGTATACCGATTATTATATACAATTATATAACCATTTTTAATATGTTATTTTTGTATTATTGTTGGAATTTAAAATGGATGAGCACAGAGCTGGATTCAAGTAAAAATTGGTCGATGAAAATTACATACAATGCAATTTATTACAAAAGTAAGGAAAAAATAATTTATAAACAAAGTCAACCGGTTTGAAACTCTATATTAATATAAAGATAAGCTTTCAGAAGAATCTATTAAATAATTAAATAACTATGCACAAAACTGCGACTAAGTGTGCTGGTTTTTCAGAACTAATTCTTTTCATACGTTGATCACCATGCACAAAACGACAATATTTTTCCTTTTTATACACCAGCTTAGCAATATAATCCATACCAACAAAGTAGTCAATCTCCAGCGCGCACACTTAATAAAAACATTTATTCGTTAAACTATCGTGTAGAGACTCTTAATTATGCCTCCTTTTGGATCTCACAACTTCAACAACACTTCTATCTTTCTTATATTTCAGATCGGTTCTATGTTCTAATTCGTTGGTTAATTATTTCTCACGCACACACACAAGTTCATGACACGCCCATCACAAACTCATTGCAGCACGTTCATCTGTCGTAACAATATTATATATAATATGTGTTTGCAATGAACATAAAGGTTATCCCCGATTTAAACATCAAATTATTGATGTGTAAACACGAAAATAATATATTTTATATTATTTTCGGATTCTCTTTACGTCTTTGAAGCACCACCCGTTACAAAGCAATATCATGATGCAAAGTCGTTTATCGTAGAGTAAATATTCTTTTTACACTAAAAGTACTATAACAGCTATCTATACATTGTCGCTTTTCATTCTTTGATGCAAGTTTTTTAATGATAATTCCCTTGTTTGAAGTTTTCTCTATAACTATAAACCTCGCTTTACATTTTATTGATAACGTCTATTACGCTTCCACATCAAATCACTTAACGTACTTCAACATACTCCAAAGCTGAGGCATACGCGACATAATAGACTTTTCTTCGTTCCCACTGTTTCTCATTTTTTCTATGCTTTTATATCATAAAACTTTTCTCATTTTTTCTATCCAGGGATTTATGCATAAACTGTAATAAGCAAAGTATTTCAATAGCCTTTGTTTTCATAACCATAATAATAACTAAGTTTAATAAATTATAAGCATATAATTAATTTTAATGTAATTCTTCCATTTCAATATTCTTTTCTGAGCATTGGAGTCTTGTGACTTGGACCTCTATTCCATCGGCAACAATGAATTCGCAATGAAGCTAGAAAATAAAGCAGAGAAAGCCTTTTCTACATCTTTGAAGAGATCCTTTAGTGTCCTGATGCCAAAGAGACAATTCAACATTTCTGAATCCATCTCTCCACCTAACCCTGCGTACATTTGTTTCAGCACTCAATTTCATGTGAATCTTCTGTATTTTCCACATTTGAAGCAAGCGGATACCTCAACGAACCGACACCGACAACTTATTAAGTGTAATAGTGTTGTACAATACGATATTTTGAAATAAATGTATATTTCATTCATTAAAATGTAGCCTTTTCAGTTCCTTAATGTATCTCAGGGTTGGATACATATTAGGATCTCTTCCGTTGAAGTACAGTCGCCCAAAAAAATATCCGAACACTATGGTTGATTACAGAATTCAGAAAAAATATCTGGCAACTATTTTATTTAGAAATTAGTAATCTGGCAATCTTCGTGCACAGTACACTAAGGTTGTCAGATCACTAATTTCTAAAAAAATCGTTGCTACATATTTTTCCTGAATTCTGTAATCAACCATAGTGTTCGGATATTTTTTTCAGCGACTGTACAACGCATTCTTGAATTGCAGAACTATTAGCTGTCTTGAACTCGGGTTTTATGATAGAAGCACAATTGTTATAATGCAATATGGGGTGGCAGAGAAGATATCATAGAAGGGATTTGGGGGAGGCACAGACAAGTCTCTGTGTAGCTGCAAGGTTAGTAAAAGAGCGAATTAAAATGTTTAATCAAACAAATGTACAAACGGGGTAAAAAAAAGTATTATTGAATCTAAATCGCATGCTGCTACAGATAAAGACAAAGAATATTAATTCAACACGGGGTGGAAGAAGGGAAAAAAATTGCAAAATTGCGGACAAGAGATCAAGTATTTTAGGTATTGGAAGGACCGAATTCTGTTTAAAAAAGGTAAATATATTTCGACAGTTTGTATAGTTATTGACCTCTCACTGATAATATTCGAAGCTAGTGCACGTTGGAAAATTTCCAAAAGTTACATCATCATGTTGGAAAACCATGCACTGTTGGGCAGCCTACTTCAGGCCGCTGCCCATGCGCCCAACCATGAACGAGGAAATAATATTACCTTAACGTCACCCGGAGCTACCCATGGCCAGCGGGGGACAGCTGAGCTAAAGGATTTACATTATCGTCTGTTCTTTCGTTCCTTTCTTTGTACTTCGCTTGGTTAACCTTTCTCCTTAATATTATTTTAAACTAAAATAGTGTTTAGATTAAACTTTATGAGAAGTAAATAATCGTGTACTTTTTAAAAAGTAGCACTTTTACCTTTAAATACATCGTGATTTTTTAATGTACATTTGCACTGATCTTTACGAAAAACAGCATTAAAGCCAGTTTCCGAAATTATTAGTTATTATAGATCCGAATGAAGCATAATGCACAAAGGACTAAATGGTAAAATGTTAGTTATTGCTCAGAAAATGCATTTAGGAGTGCAGTGGCTAAGAAGGTTTAATACTCTTATTGATAATTGCAAAACTTCAAATAATAAATTTAATACAAGCGACCTGCGTCTTTGAATGGAATTATGAAACAGTTCCCTTGGTAATCCCCATGCCTTCCACAAAAACTAATAAGGAGCAAAGATTAGTGGAAAAGTAATAAATTTGGTACTTCGAATTAAAATGTAACTGAGGTAAAATTTCCAGTATTTAAACTTTGAACTTTTTAATACTCAAGTGCATCTTTCTCAAACGATTTGCTTCTACACATAATTTGGATTGCAACGTCTTGAAGATATTAAAAATTATGACTAAAATGGAAATTTGATGGCTTATATATAAAAGCAGTTTCGGTCATTGCTTACGGATATCAGTTCCATGTATAATGCTTATCTGTTTGATATTCCAAATCGAGTTATGTCCTGCCTTGTGATAGTAAAATATTCAACTGAAGGGTTTGGGGAAAACAACTGACATTGTGATCAATCATGGTCGAGTGTAGGGGGCATGTCTCCCCCTTTAAAATGTAGTAAGTCCGATGGAAGCAAAATATTATTAAAATCGTGCATATTTCACATGTATTTCAAGAAAGTTTTTCAAATCCTCTAATCAAATGGGGATGGCAAAACTTTATATTGCAATGGAAATCAATTCTCTTGCTTGGACTCTGCCGCCCCTTTCTCCAGATCTCATCTTAGACATGAAAGTTTAATTTAATTAATTTTAATGTGATTTTTTAACAGACTGAAAATTTTCTCTAAAAAATAGGTCTTACTCATTCTGTTTAATCTTACTACAGCTATGGTCATTAATTTTCATGCAAATTTGCCGCCCCTAAAAAGTGCAACCCGTGGAACAACGCCGCCCCAGCTGACAAGCTGCAACTTCTTTGTTATCTTTCATACGCACTTTCAAATAACATAGAGTTTTCAAAAAACAATGAACTTTGCCTATAAATAATTTTATCATTTTTCAATATTGAGCTTTCAAAGATTTTTTAGGGGAAATGCTTTAGCACCCTCCCCACGAACCTATAACAGTCTGCCGAGTGGTTACAGTGCTTGGCTACTGATCTAAGGGACCTGGGTTCGAGCCCCGGGTAGGGCATGACTGCTTGTGTTGTTTTTCTGCTGAGGTCCTGCCATCCTCTCAGACCATCTACTATGGCATATAAACTGACAGGCTCCTGTTAAATCTCTGTGGCAAGCAGCTGCTTGAGGCGGTTCTTATACATTTTATTTATTTGTTTTTTATGATAAAGGCATGTTTCCTTAGGATTTTATCAGAGCTATCATTATCCCTATGTTCAAAAAAGGTGATCGTAGTTCTTGTGATAACTATAGGGGTATCAGCCTACTCTCTGTTCCAGGTAAAGTTCTCTGCATGATTGTATTTAATAGAACGAAGAATCTGTTTGACAGGTAATTGCATAAAGACCAATGTGGATTCAGAAGTGGTAGGGGATGTGTAGGTTAGATATTTTCACTTAGGCAGATTCTTGAGAAATGCTTAGAATTTCAGAAACTTTTGGTTGCTAGCTTTGTCGATTTCAAAAAGGCTTTCGACTCTGTTGATCGTCATAATTTGTGGCTGATTGTGAGATCATATGGTGAGTTAGTTAACTTAATGAAAGCTCTCTATAATAACACTGAGTAGTGTGTGAGATTTGGTAAGGCTAGCAGCAATTGGTTTAGCATTACTTCTGGTGTTCGACAATGGTGAATTTTGTCTCCTTTTCTCTTTAGTTTGGTTATTGATTATGTTATGTGAAATTCACTGCAAGGAAAAGATTTTGGCCTTAAATGGTCTAGAGATGCGAACGTTTCTGATTTAGATTATGCTGATGATTTAGCCCTTTTGGCAAATGATGTTGATGAGATGAACTCTTTCATTCGAGCTGTTGATGAAACTGGTAGTAGAGTAGGTTTGGTCATAAACAGAGAGAAAACTAAAGTGATGAAAATTGGTCAGGCAGGCTGTGATTTAGTTATTCTGAATGGTTGCAGTCTTTAGCAGGTATCACAGTTTAATTATCTTGGGAGCTATGTAACAGATATTGGTGATGTGCGGCATGAGATAAACAGACGAATAGGGAATGCTGTCGGGACTTTTTAGAATCTATGGAGAGTGTGGAGAAATAGGCGTATAAACCTAAAGACTAAAATTAGACTGTATAATTGTTTGGTTCTTTATAGGGTTAATTATGGTAGTGATCGTGGACGCTTCGTAAACAAAATAACAAGAAACTAGATGCTTTCGCAGTATTTCGGGTTTAGGAGGTTTAGCTTTGTAAGTAATGATGAGGTTAGGCAAAGGAGTCGGCAACCTCCTTTAAGCAGCATATTGTGCAGAGAGAGACTCCGTTAGTTTGTCCATGTTGCCCGTATGGATAATTATAGATTGGTGAGTAAGGTTATGAACAGTGTGACTAAAGGCCTCAGAAAGAGGGTGAGACCTAGGATGCGGTGGGCAGACAATGTCAAACAGGACCTTATTAGAATTGTTGTGTTGTGGCCAGATGCAACAGCTGTAGCTCAGGACAGATATGCTTGGAGAACTAAATTGTACGTTCTGGTTGGACCTCCGTACCCCATGGCTGATTGAGGATGATGATGATGATTACAGTTTGTTACATATTTGTTGAAGATGGTGCAAATGGAGAGAAAGGGTTTTACGAAAATGCAATTTCTAAATCACATAATAATGGTTCCACTGAAATATACTGCATATCTTAATCTATTATAGCATGAGTAACTAATATTCTGTTATACCTAGGGTGTCTAGATTTCACTGAATAAAAACCAGGATATTTAAATAAAATACCAGGATATTTGAGTAAGTAATAAAAGCCGGGATATTTAAGTAAATATCCAAACATTAGAAAGCTTAAACTTATGGGTGATGGATGCTGAACCTAAGTAATTATAGTTATGATTCCTATTTAAGTTTAATGAATTAGTGTCATTTTCCCTTGGAAGTTGTAAACGTACAGAGAAAAATTAACAAAGGCAGTTGTACAATCAGCAATAATCGTAACGTTCGGAATGGCCCAATGAAGGATTATTTTTAGGAGGTTGCTGAACCCAAATTTTTTTAGTGGGGTAATGAATCAAAAATTTTTAGTGGGTTTCTGAACCCAAGTTCTTTTATGGGTGAGGGATGCTGAACCTAAGTTCTTTTATGGGTGAGGGATGCTGAACCTAAGTTCTTTTATGGGTGAGGGATGCGGAACCTAAGTTCTTTTATGGGTGAGGGATGCTGAACCTAAGTTCTTTTATGGGTGAGGATAATTACAAAGCATGAGGATAATAACAAAGCACAGATATTCGCTCCATGCACGGTGCCCTCCATTGTTTCCCGCAGCTGAAGGTCACATTCTCATCAACTGGTTGCGTTCTAGTGACAATCTGAAGGGTAGTTTCTAGAGATAAGATGCAATCAGTAAAATGGATTTTCGACTCTAAAATTTTTCACTGAGAACAAATATTTGTTTCAATTCACGAAACTGAATTCGGTTTCTTAGGAAAATAATCAGTTAATGCAATGAAATGAAAATAAAAATAAATTATCTCTCACACACTCCTTCTCAGAGAAGTCTGACAGGAACCTGTCAGTATAATACGCTATAAACAAAATTTGTGAGGAAGGCGAGACCGCAGCAGAAAGTCACATCTATACATAGGGTACGACTTTTTTCAGGTTAAAAATAACTCCATTAGATGAATAATTATCGGGGGAAAATTCTTTTTTTTTTCAATTTGTGTTAAAATAAAAATATTGAAATATTCAGATACAAGGCAATAATTTTATTATTGACATACGATAACATATGCATATCTATTGTTTCTTCGGCGAGAGGGTTAGTCGATACCCCAGCAGGCTCGTAATCTACTTGAGGGCAACTGCAACTGCTTGAGGGGATATTTAGTTTTTAGAAAAGAATTCATAGCGGAATATTTACCGGAAGAATGGTTTGCAAAGCTTTTAAAAATTGGTGGAACTGAAAAAATTTAGATATAGATGCATAATTTTAATTCCCATAAAACATGTAATTTCACGTAATATAATAATAAATGGTTTGAAAACAAATTAATACACACAACACTTAACTTTTATAAGTTCAATCTTTATCTGATATTATTACATAATCATCCTAAAATTTCGGGTGGGGGGAGAGGGGGTCTTATTTTCCTAACAGAAAATTTGGGGTAGCTAGTTCCTATACTGCACGACTGGCATGTTTGGAGCTCTGCAATAAACGAATTATTAAATGTAAAATAATTCCTTTGTGACAAGATAGTAAGAAACTTAACGTCTTTTATTCTAGATCAAAGTCTCTGAAGTGAGGCTACTGATAATTGATATAACAAAAGAAATTAATGATACTTTTTATTTATTATACAAGTTCGCCATCAAAAGAACAATTTAAAATAAGAGCATTAATAAATAAAATAAAAATAAATATCTCCTCAAGCAACAATTTAAAATAAGCGCATTAATAAATAAAATAAAAATAAATATCTCCTCAAGCAACAATTTAAAATGAGCGCATTAATAAATAAAATAAAAATAAATATCTCCTCAAGCAGATGCTTGCCACAGAGGTCTGACAGGAGCCTGTCAGTTAAATTCGCCATAATAGAGGGATATGTGAGGATGGCGGGCCCTCAGCAGATTTTTTGCCAACTACACGCGGTGTTCCCCAAGTGGTCACGCTTTCAGGTACCGAACGCGCCCAAAACTGCTTACCTTCGGTGATCGGACGGTGTTTTCAGATTCAAATTTATAGCATTTTTTATTTAATTATGAAAACATTTACTTCAACCAAAGCCGTATTTTTAAGTGTATTGGCCGACACATTACGTAACTATTTGATGAGGGGATTGAATTATGGATCAAAAGAAAAAATAGAAGCTTTTGTTATCTGAATTTCTTTTTCTATTTGAGTTAATTTGATTAAGAGGAAAAGTGTTTAAAAATTGAGTTAAGTTGATTAAGAGGAAAACGAATAAATCTTACAATTTTATTCGTTTTCCTCTTAATGCTGCTGCAGCTCATTTGTTGTCGCGCTGTAATGCGACAACGAGAAAATATCTCCTGTTGACTACTACTCTAGATGCTGAAGTGTCGGTGGTTTGACTAAGCAAATAATGATGTGGTTAGAAGATGGATACATAAACAACTTTTGACTAGCTTCTTGTGTAACGAGAGAGAGAGGGACGTACCGAGGGGGCCCGGAATATTGTATTGTTTGTGCGCAGAAATTTGCATTGTTATCCACCCATTCTGTTTTCCGTGGTCCCTGGTCTTAGGTTGGTACACGCTGACTCTTCCCCCCCCCCCCAACACACACATTCTGACATGGATACTGGTTTCAGGCATGGGCCATGCTCTTGTCCTTTTCCATCCTCTCTGCTTGTTTTAGTCATTTGCTTAATTGAATCACTTACTGAATTACTTTCCAATGTAATTCATAAATAATGATACACAATTTCATTCTTTTCACCCTCCCAAGTTCAGGTTGTGTGGTACAGATCAACTCTCTCTCTCCACTTATATTTATCTTTACAATCTTGGTCTTGTCTTATTCATATCTCAGACTTCTCTACCTGCTTTGAAATCCAAAACATTTGTATTTGGAACAAAAAATAGATAGAGTTACATTTGGAACACTAAAAGTAGATTAAAAAAAATTAAAAATTTTTTATATTATTTATTAGCATGTTTGTCTACTGATCAAAGGGACCTAGGTTTAGAGCCCCGGATAAGGCATGGATGTTTGTGTTGTTCTTCTGCTGAGGACCAGCCATCCTCACAAATCCCTTCTACTATGGTGTATTAAACTGAAAGACTCCTGTCAGACTTCTGTGACAAGTAGCTGTTTGACGAGGGTATATAGATAATATCTACACTGCCCTCGGGGAGAAAATATGACACTGAGGGTATTGGGAAGGCCGACGTCAGTTAAATGGGAAGTAAAATTTTAGCCTTGTGTGCAGGATAACTATAGCCTGTGCCATTAAAACAGTAAGATTGAGGCAGGCTTCCATCTGTCTCCTAACAGCTGTACAGTGGGTCTTTGCTGTAACCAGGACATTTAGCCCATCGTGCAAAAAACAGAGCCGCTCAGACGAAATATGTTAACTCAAGCATCATTCCATCCTCCTCACCCCAATAGACACGAGCAGGCCCGGATGTGAAAAAAATCGAGAAGAGAGGGAAACAAGAAACACAATCGAGCAGAAAAAAAGGAAAGGGAGGGGGGACAAGAGGCTGTATTTCCAATGTAATATATCATTTCCCCCTTGTTTTTAAAATTTTTTAATTTTTTCTGAAAAATCCATGAAACATAAATAAGTTTAGTAATATTTATTTCTATTGCCCTTACTATGATTCTGAAAAGGAATAGGAGATGTCCCCCCTCCCTAGATCTTGTCCTTGGACTCGAGTATGTAACCCTCCACCCATAAGACTTTTTAGGCACATTACTGATGATCTGAAATGTAAAATAGAACAGAGTACTTTTGATTTAATCATTTGCTGAATTCAATCACTTACTCAATTACTTAACAATGTATTCTATAAAACTTATAATGATACAAAATTTTATTCTTTTCACCCTCCCATGTTTAAGTTGTCTGGTCCCAGTCAGCTCTCTCTATCCACTTATTTTTATCTTTGCAATCTTGCTCTTGAAGTCCTCTTTTCGGCATTCTGTTTTTCATACCATTTTTCCATCTCTTTCACCGTCTTCTTCCAGCGGGTTCTCATTTCCATATTAAATTTAGCCCTCTTCCTTTATCCATTGTTGTTAATATTTTTTACACCTCCAATATTTTTATGTAATCTCTGATTGCTTTAGTTTCTCTATTTCTCATTTTATCTAGTCTTTGCTTCCTCGGATATCTTTTGCAATATCCACCTCGATTAATTTTATCTCAGATGCAAACCTTTCTCACAAAATCATTTTTGATTCTTATGTTAGAGTTGCCGTCCCATGTTAGGTTAGCATGCTTGGCTACTAATCTAAGGGACCTGGGTTCGAGCCCCGGGTAAGGCATGGATGTGTGGGTGTTGTTTTTCTACTGAGGTCCTGCCATCCTCACAGACCTTCTACTATGGCATATAAACTGACAGGCTCCTGTCAGACCTCTGTGGCATAATCTAAGGAACCTGGGTTCGAGCCCCGGGTAAGGCATGGATGTGTGTGTGTGTGTTGTTTTCCTGCTGAGGTCCTGCCATCCTCACAGACCTTCTACTATGGCATATAAACTGACAGGCTCCTGTCAGACCTCTGTGGCAAGCAGCTGCTTGAGGGGGATTTATGTTAGAGTACTGTCTACAATTGTATTAAATCTATTCTTTAAAAATCAATTCAGCACTCTTACTGCTTTCTATTTTTGGTCCTCTATTTTAATAATCTTTCTTTGAACTGGAAGGCCGACTTTTGAATGAAGATTTTTTTTCATCATACATTAGACTATTAATAACAGTTTTGCTGGGTGTTAGAAAACTGACATCAGAATCCAAAAAATGGAAACATTGGAAACTTTTCTCTTTGAAAAATTTCTAATTATGACATCTATTTTATGTAAAAAGATGTAATCCAAGTAATTACAATCTTATGCCATTTTTTAAGTAGAAAGCAAGTTTAAATAGCCTTTAAAAGTTATTATTAAAAATAATAATGAAAAAACTTTTCAAAAATCGACAAACATGCATGCGTTTTAAAAACTGTTTTGGGAAAGGAGTTAAGAGCAAAAGTCACACGAGTCTGATATCTCGTGTTCAAAGGGTGTATGTAGCTCATGACCATATGGGTTTCAAGGTGAAGGGATGCTCAGCTTAATGAGAGGCAATTTACGGAGTTGGGGGGGGGGAGCTCTGCCTGGCTCGACTGCGGTTAACTCCGTTCTCCCTTCGGGTGAAGGAAGGGGGGAACGACAAACTAGGATGAGTCCATTTCAAAACTCGGCAGGTTTGGTATTCTGAGGTACTTCGTTTTCCAAGGCCTGTGGTAGTTAAAGGGTTAAGAATCTATGGAGATTGTGGAGAAATAGGCGTATACACCTAAAGACTAAAATTAGACTGTATAATAGTTTGGTTCTTTCTAGGGTTAGTTATGGTAGTGAAACTTGGACACTTTGTAAACAAGATAACAGGAAACTAGATGCTCTTGATTCTAGATGCTTTCGCAGTATCTTAGGTATTAGGTGGTTTAACTTTGTAACTAATGATGAGGTTAGGCAAAGGAGTCTGCAACCTCCTTTAAGCAGCATATTGTGCAGAGAGAGACTCCGCTGGTTTGGCCATGTTGCCCGTATGGATAATTATAGATTGGCGAAAAAGGTTATGAACAGTGTGCCTAGAGGCCTCTGAAGGAGGGGGAGACCTAGGATTCGGTGGGCTGACAATGTCAAACAGGACCTTGTTAGAATTGGTGTGCAGTGGCCGGATGCAGCAGATGTAGCTCAGGACAGATATGCTTGGAGAATTAAACTGCACGGTCTGGTTGGACCTCCGTAGCCCATGGCTGCTTGATGATGATGATGATGATGATGATGATGATGATGATGATGATGATGATGATGATGATGATGATGATGGTGATGATGGTGATGATGATGATGATGATGATGATGATCAGTACTCCCTCAACCCGAGTGCTTAAAGCAATAAGTTGTATATCAAACGAAAGCTTATGACGTGGGGAATGTTGTGGTTAATAAAAATATACCTCTTTGCTTTCTTCTGCCCTAAAAAGCGGGAAATGTGAAGGTTCTTCTTCTGCTATATCTACTGAATGCAACGGCCTAGAGTTACCAGTTGTCAGATGAAAGCTCATATAATGAACGCCGTAAACTACTTGAATTTTTGACCCTACCATCCTCGCCCACCCTTTGATAAGAGCATGGGGAGAGGATCTTCGCCATGCGTTACATCGCCATCGTGTTACATTCAAATTAAAGCTTGTGACGTCCCTAATGTCCTGGCCTACTTCAAACACGACTCAAAAAACATGGAGAGGAAAAATAGGGTCAATGTTTATGAGTCATATATAGGTAGATTGACAGATTTATTCTCAGAATCTGTAGAAATATTACATTTACGTTTACATGTTTTTACCTTATAATTACAACGAAATATATACAATCTTGCATATCCTATATACAAAATTTTAAAACATTACATCTTTTTTATATATATGTATATTCTTCTTTGCATCGTTTCTTCACTGAAAATCATATTTTCATTCATACCAATATATATATAAATATCTAATATTATATTTAATTAATGTTTTATAATTTTACTACATTTTTCAGTATAAATCTGAGAAAAAATGTTGAATCTTTAACGAGAGTAAAAAACTCGCTTGTGAAAAAAAAATTAATAGTTATGTTTTAATGAAAGGTAACATTATTCCGTTTCACATATTTGTCATATTTTCCTAGCTTCAGATAAAAATCATAAAATAAATATTAACCAATTTTAAAGTTCAAAAACTGCAGTTAAGAATAAATGAAAAGAAAAACTTTAGTAGAAAACAAAAATAAAAATAAAATACTATATTGATTTTGTATATCAATAGATGGTCAAGATCCATTATTGAGCACTTTAATAGCAACTTTGCTGCTAATGAATTTATAATACATTTCATTTTCTTCCTTTTTTTTCTAAAACAGTCTCAATTTTTTCTGCACTTTCAATCCATTTTCTTAAATCCTTAAAGGAAATGTTATCACTCCTTATTCCTTTCCTTTCTAATGTCCGCAAGATTTTAACATTAAAATTCTTCCTTATATATTTCAGTACTTGTAATACATATAAATTCCTTATTTGTAAAATACCAAATTCATTATATACATTTCAACGCTTTCAAATTTTCTCAGTTTCATCATGCATCTAATTATGTGGTTCTACACATAGAGCAATAATTTGAACTCCACCCTCAAATGAAAGTTTCAAAATATGCACGGTCGTATCAGAATAATATGACCACCCACGGAATCAGTGTACTCGCCCAGGCGCGTAACAGAGCGCACATGACAAGGTCAACCACAAGGAGATATATACCACACGGATATATATCCGGCCAGGACACATGTGCCATCGTGTGTAACGTGAGCACAATGGCAGAGGTATTAATTTGATGGACGTTCAAGAAGGAATGATCATCGACTACTGCGCCAAGGGTGGAAGCATCTCGGAAACAGCAGACTTCGTGGGCTGATCGCAAGGTGCTGTAGTAAGAGTGTACCAAGAATGGACCGCTGGCACACCGTGTTCCACCAGACGTCAAAAACTGTGGAGCCTCAAAAGCCATTGATCAAAGAGGAGAACGTCACCTCCGTCGACTGGTAAAGGGCAATCAATGCGCAAGAGTGCAGCAATTAACTTCTCAAATGAACGCTGGGGCACCCAGGTACGCATCCCCGATAACAGTAGAGTGAACCCTGTTACGCATGGGTCTCCAGAATCAACGCTGCATAAAGGCACCCATGTTAACCAAGGTCCATCAGCAATGACTCCAGCAGTTCGCACGGGACTACCGTCATTGGACAGTGGAAGAGTGGAAAAAGGTTGCCTTCTCTGACAAATCGAGGTTTCTATTCCACAGTAATGACAGGCGTTGTCAGATACGACGTCAGAAAAACGAGAACTAACACCCGGACACGCTTCTTGTTTAAATACAGGTCGCCAGTGGCAGTGTGCATGTATGGGGGATGTTTTCCTGGTATGACCTGGAACTGCTGGTACCATTGGATGGGTCCCTGAACGCCAATGGCTACCTGTCCATCCACGCTCCCCACCAGAGTGGAACCTCCTTGACGAGGGGGGGGGGGGCTGGGCTACGGTGCCTCTGAGAAGTTGGGCTCGGATCACTGGCGCCCTTGGGTTCTGAAGTCTGGCGGCCCCCGGTGGAGGGGGGGCTGTTGAAGGTTGGCGGACCGCTTGGGTGGGTCGGTCCAGTCAGCTTATTGACTTGTCCCCCAGCGAAGCGGGGGGTTGCAGCCTTGGTTGAGGGGCCATACAAGGGCCTTGGATGGGGTTTGAGAGGGGCCCCGTCTTCTGCAGGCCCGTCAGGGAGTACTGCGGACTGAGTTGTGCACCTCTTCGTACACTCGTCTGTGGGCTCTCTGATGTGGTCTCTGTGATATCGAGGTGGATGGAAGGTCAGTGGGTGCTTCGGCCCATGGAGAGGTAGAAGTCGGAGGCACGCTGCCTCAGTTGGCCACTGTTGGTCAGCGGGCTTATCGATGGAACAGCCAAACTAAGAGTCCCACATGAATGAGATTTGGACCTTATGGCTTTTGCAGTGGAGGAACTTGGGTTCCTCTGTGAAGTGGGGTCCGGGTGCTTCAGGGTTGTGAGCCCCGGTAGGCTGAAAGCTTTGTCGGGGTTGTGGGAGGGCCGCCGGCCGGGTTTGTCGGGATTACTGGCCAGGTGTCCCCGAAGCGGCCTCAGCACGGTATAGGCCGAGACGGCGAGCGGGCTGTGGGTGCCCGGCTCGATGAAGAGGACGAAGTTGGGGTCATGCCGAGAGGTTTGGAGTCCCTCGAGGTGTGGCTTTCGACGGAAGTACCTAGGAGCCTCTGCTGCAGAGGACTCTAAAAGCTAAGACTTCTTTTTTATTTTCTGGCTCAAAATTCAAAAGACTAAGATCTTTTTATTTATATATTGGCATGGCATGTTTTGGCTAAATTCTATGAGTGTTGGGCATATTCCTAGGCAGCACTCAAAATTTTAAAAGATCCCACTCTCACTGCACCTCAATGATTATATCTTCAAGCAGATTAATAAAAACCCAAGTTGTGCCTTTCTCTTCCCATAAGGTCTTCTCCCGCTGTATGTAGGCAAATGATAAGGCAAGCTAAATTGATAGGAGCCTTTTTAGTTTATCGTGGTTTCAGTGGCAATCCCTTAAGGTGATATGCAGTCACAGTACTGCGGTGCACCGGGGTTGCTGCGAATCTTATTCGTTGTCCATCCACGCTGACCACATGCATCCCTTCATGTTGGAGGTTTATCTTGGTGGTGATGGTATTTACCAACAGGACAATGCGCGCTGGACTATCTCAGTCCAGCGCGCAGGACATGCGTCGCTAAGGTGGTGTGTGACTGGTTCCAAGAACACGACAGCAATGTGTTCTCCCTTGGCTGGCGAAATCGCCCGACCTCGATCCCATAAAGCACTTGTGGGACCATCTGGATCGACAGGTTCGGCATGCGGACCCACAACCACGTCATTTCCGGAACCACTGTGCTCTGCTGGAATCTGAATGGGCACGTGTCTCTGGCAACCTTCCAGGGCCTCATTGCATCCATGCCACGCCATCTCGCCACTGTCATCCGGGCCAAGGGTGGTTATTCCCTTTATTATGTAGGTGGTCATGTTATTCTGATATGACTGTGTATAGTAACAATATATATATATATATACACTGGTTTCCATAAATTAAAGAAAAATGGGAAAAATCCCGATAATTCGCCAAAACATTGTGTGATCCTCACCAAACTTGTTCATGTAACCAGCAAAGTAATGCCCAGCGAACATATTGTATGCAAATTAATGTAAGTTGTGTGAATTTGAGTAATCGGATAGCGGCATAAAAACGGGTGTTTCCGAGTGGATTGTTATTTTGTGTTGTAAATGTGAGTAAAGAAATTCGAAATAGCCATTTTGTAGGAATGACCTCGAAACATCATTTGCCAAGTGCACTGCGGTGGAGAGCTATTGGCCGGCTCGAAGCGGGCTAAAATCAGTCAAACATGGTCCTTCTGTGGTCCATAGACTGTGAAATGAATTTCTTACACAGATTCCAAGTCTCAGAAGTTTAGCCGAGTAATGGCCAGAGTTATGACTGCAGTAAAAGACCGATATTTGCGATTAACAGCACGAAGGAGCAGGACGTCTACTCCCTCTGAGCTACGATCCTCTCTTGCATCAGCCACTGGGAGGGTTGTATTAGCGTCTACTGTGCGCAGAAGGCTTCATATGGGAGGTCTGTACGCTAGAAGACCAATAATTTGAATACCCCTCACGTTATGTCACAGGAGAGAGAAGTTGAATTGGGCATGCATGCATATTAACTGGACAGAAGAGCAATGGAGGTCCGTGAGGGAGGTCTGTACGCTAGAAGGCCAGTAATTTGTATACCCCTCACATCGTCACAGGAGAGATACGTTGAATTGGGCATGTATGCATGTTAATTGGACAGAAGAGCAATGGAGGTCCATACTCTTCACAGATGAGTCCAGATATTGCTTGCAGAGTGATTCCAGACATTATTTGACATGGAGAGAACGAGGTACAGCTATCATCCCAGTAACATCCGTCAAAGAGACAGTTATGGCGGAGGTAGCGTGTGTGTTTGGAGGGTAATTCCTTAGGTGGACGCACAGACCTCTATGTGTTCACGAGTAGGAACCTCAATGCTCAAAGGTATAGAGATGACATCCTGGATGTACGTCCTTACATCCAGGTGCAATAGGTGAAACATTCATCTTATAAGATGATAACGCTCGCCCACTCAGAGCTCGACTAGTGGAACAATACCTTCAAGAGGAGACCAATATGCGCATGAAGTGGCCGGTTCGATCTCCCGAGCTTTCTGTTACTCCCTAATGAGCTGATTCACAACATCATAAACAACATGGAACATCGCTGTCGTGCCTGCATTGCTGTAAGGAATACACACACACCTTATTACAGAGCTTTGGCCATTGCAATCTTACACCTCATTTTTGGACAAGTTTCTGTAAGTGTTATTTTTTTACGAAAAATTTCTTGTAAAATATTTTATGCCGTTCTCAAACTAGCATTGTTATTCATGTTTTTATCAAATTTCATTAAAATTATTTATATAGTTTTTGTTTATCATAATTTTTCTGAGTTTCCTTTATGAAAACCAGTGTATATAAATATAAAAAAAAATTAAGAAGAATTGATATCTTTTGGTATGTGCTCCATATAGTAGGAAATAAATCTATAGCATATCGATAATGCAATCAGTCACTGAGTTTCGTATTCGCTTCAAAGGAATATTAGGGCGACTACTCAACAAGATTGCCAGTGCCCTATCTTCCTTTGAAGTGAATACGAATTCAGTGACTGATTGCACCATCGATATGCTTGAATTTTGTTTTTCATTTTTAGGGCATTACAGGAAGATAGGTATTTCTTAATTTATTTAATTTTTTTTCCAAGTTCTTCTCTCACTTAAAGTTTGCTAACGATAGTTAAAATAACCTGATTTCTTTTTATCCGTTCTTCAAATGCTTAAGATCCATAGTTAAAAAAAAAAATCTTTTTTCTCAATTAAATAGCAGAGCACAAATTATGCGCTATAAGAAAAGCACCCGTAAACTCACAGCAATCTGTCCACCAATCGCGATTAGAAGACATGCGGATTAGCTGTAACCAGGCTTATGAGGGTTTACTGTATTTGGAAGTTTTTATCATCAACAAATTTAATTGGAAATAAAATATTAATGAAGTAATAAAAGAGATTAATAGAGCAATATGTAGTTATTGGGAATTTCTTTCATATTTTGACTTTGAAACCATT